>LUCH01018770.1:0-11865 GCA_013368495.1 Paragonimus heterotremus | reverse complement strand
TAGATGGGAACAACCTGTAGATTGGCAGTAACGACGTTCATAACATCCCGACATACAGCAGGTGATACACTTGTATGGAAGGGCAGAAATTCTAGCGAAACAATGTGAATATAACACTGATATTTGTCAGAGCTCCGGACGCCTAGTCAAGTGGAATTTGTAGAAGGGCGTCCTTTAACTGGAGATTTGAAAATATATTTTGAGCCATGAGATTGATGCAGAATGTTCTCTGGTTGAACAGTGGCAAAACATTTCTGCAAATGATATTTACTGAGCGTGAGTCCTTAAGCATCACAAATTCGAAGCGTTTTGTCGTCCTATTTAAACCGAGTCACAATGAGTGTACCCCGAATTGAAGGTTTCGGAAGCGTTACTATCACTTTTTCTACAAGTCGATCGATTGTTTTTCCGACGGGTTCATGTGACTCGAAGAGGATGATTCGTCGTTTCATGAAGATCGGATCACGTTTGAGTTTGCAGGGAACTAACCCAGAACATAGGTATAAACGCGAACAGTCACTTCAAAATGCAGTCACCGAATAGGGACAGGAGCGCCAAGGAGACGAGACGCGCGCACCAAAAGTGTATTGCTATGTAGAATCAATTGAAACAAATGATGTTCGTTTTGTTCAAGGACAAGTGGTATAGACTGTACATAAAAATGGAGCGAAATATGTACAATACCCTACAATACTCATACGACCGGGAGCTTCCGACCACTGGACGAGTAAATTACACAGTTATGATTTATGTGTATCCGAGAGCAATGAGACAGAGATGTTTAAAATTGTTAATCAACGATCGATTGCCCACTATCAATAACCAAATAAGACAACTGTTAACACTGGTCTGCGAATCATAAAGTGTGATTTAGCAATGACCCAGATTTGTTAGAGCACGTGTAGTGGTACCATTCACAGAAACTTCAGGAGTTTCTAAATCCTCCGTCATCAGGGACTTCAATAAATGAACAGGGATGAATGACCTAACGCTGAAAGTGTCCACAATCGATGAAGGTTCATTATACTCATTAACTGGATAGATTCGTTTAATGTGACTGGTATAATGAATAGAATTAGCAACAAGAGTGATAGAATGAAAGTCTGAACACAAGTTATCATCGTCACAGGTAGAATGTGTGAACTGTGACAAATGGATTGATTGTGGCCGATTTTCCACACTTGTGACACTTGGCGCTTCAATATCGATAACTCAGTCGACAGTGTTGACACCACATTTGTTCCAACATCCGGTAACATTTGAATTCAATGCAGGTTGATTACTGTCAATTGCATTTTAAATATTTACCTTCTCAGATCGCTGCCTTTGTTGAACTTCTGATCTTCTCGTGTAGTTATTGTTGTTTAAGATTCTCGGTTCATCTTCCACATCAGGTTTGACATCCAGATGTTGTTCGCATAATGTTCTAGCTGACTGGGATGTGAAGGTAGAATGCTGTAGGAGCCTCAGTTGCTGATTGCGCACATTTATTCCAATGATAAGAAGGTCATGAATTTGGGTATGTGATTGGTCTTCGGGATTACATCGAAATGCCTGATTCCGAATTAAGAGGATGAACTCCCTAACATCCTGATTTACACTCAACACAAGCTTATAAAATTTGGCTTGTTCAATTGCTGCAACATTTACACATTAGAAATGTAGAAGCAGCAGTTTTTTATAATTAGCAGGAAAGGGAAATTGGTGAATCAATGAACGACAAGTTGCCCACCAAACTGTACACATGTTTACCAATTACGGTGAAACAGTGAGCGATCTTGATTCTGCCGTTAAATCTTTGCTTGTGATGCAGCATATTTCGAAGCGTTCTAAATAGTCATTGATTTATGTCCACGAAATATGAATATTCAGAATTTCAAGTGCACAGGAATCCATTACAAGAAGTTACAGAAGTCCGTGACGTCAAATATGGTGGCTCCAGAAATACAGCCTCGAAGCAACTGACTTAGTCCAAACCCAAGGCTAGTTTTGACGAAGTAGTTATCATACCGGAGCTGAGTAAATCAGGTGTATATCCCTCGAACATCGCTGTACCACTAATTGTGAATAATGTTACAGAACAACAGTGATGAGAAACATATTTAGTGAACACCACAACAGAAAGCTGCAAATTTTCCAGCGCTTCAGTAATGCTTATCACAATATTGGGAATCAAGGCAGTGCAGTGAAAACACCTTCGACGTCTCCAAAATCCTAAACTCCTTACGACATGAGAGTTGCCTTGCCAGTACCACCGCCCTGGTTCACATTACCTTGTGAATGTAAATTTACTACAAACCACTAGCATCAAAGTTAGTGTGTTGACGTAGGTAACACAGCTTTACTCGTAGCTGTATAAGGAACCCGAGCCACCTCTACCATTGTAGGCTACATTCACTAGGACAACAATGTTTTAGCTACTACCGTTGGGAACGCCGCCCAACCAGGCTGACACTTGTTGGAATCCTGAAGGTCAACTGGAATTCCCGTTGACATCTTCTCTGGCGGATGCCGTGCGGTTGTGCTGAAGATTATCTCACGTCCAGCTCCCTAGCACCCTTAGTCGTTGCGTTGAATTCTGCTTGTATCCACCGTCTCAGTGTGATTTCCGATCCGCGTTAATATAAGGCTGTAGAAATCTTGGGTGTACGAACCTCGCAACTAGCATCACGAAAGCAGAAAGACGAACATAGGTTTTTGATAATTCAACTTCTGGCCGGTATAATTATATAAGTAATTAATAGAGTTAGATCGGGATGTGGATCAGATTTATTACAGAATGCAGAACAAGTCAGGTTCAGAGCAATATGTGGATTCACTGCAACACACACAGCGTCTCATCTAGTCTGTTATGAACACTGTGTATATAGGTCGATGTGAAACAGTCTGATTGGTCAATGCAGATATGGGGTGCATTATTGGCTGCACTCCATCACATCCTTCCCTTTTTAAAGAATCTTCAGTATTCTTCGGTTTCGGGGAACGAGCTCGTCGTCTTCAGTAGAGCTGGATTCAGCTGCTCCGAAACTTGTGTTCATCATTTTCTGCTTCCGTAGATGCACCCTGTTCCTCCTTAATGTTCCGTGAATGTACGTACCACATAAGAACGCCCCACAACTCGTCCTCCCACGATCCCTAGGGCCCATCTGTCAGAGTCCATACCGAATGACCTAATCCAAACAGTATCCCCTTCGTCCACACTTGACAACTCATGAAGTCCCTCATTAAACACTTGTCTTCCTCGTTCAAAACGTTTCGTACATTTTCTTACCGTGTCCCACGTGATAGTTTGTGTGGCTAGACGATCTTCAACAAGTGATACCTGAGTTCTCGTTCTTTTTCCCATGACCGATATACAGTATCCTTAGCTAGTCTCGTACAACCGCATGCACCGAGGTGCGAACGGTGTATGTCTTGCATAGTGACATTCCTGGCAGCTCAGGGAATTACAAAACGTTCTCCACGGAACACAAGACAGTTTTCTGTGGTCAACTCATCTCGGACCTTGAAATGGGAGCGAATTAATTCACTCACTTGTCGTGCGTTGCCCGGTCAGCTGTTTATGATTTGCTCTTCGAGCTTCTCCATCTCTTAGCCATTGGCAAACGTCTGCTTTATTCGTGTTGACCACGAGTCTGATTTCATGACCATCAGGTGTACCTGTTGATATCCGGTGCCGTTGCCAGTGGGACTGGCGATAGTGTATCCGCCAGTACCATGTCCTTACCAGGGGTGTATCCAATTTCAAAATTGTACTTCTGTAGGCGTACCAACATTGCCTGCAGACGGCGTGGCGTCTTGTCTAGACGTTTTTTACGATGGTTGTCAATGGCTTATGGTTGATCTGGACGATAATTTCTCTTCGAAATTTGTAATCGTTGAATTTTTCCAAGGTAAAGACTGCTGCCAGCAGATCCATTCCGATTTGTGCGTACCGGGTTTCGGCACTACTCATGGTTCGACTTTGAAAATCATTCGGCTGTCCGTTTTGCATCAGAACTGCTTCAATCCCATTTTGGCTGCTGTCACATTATATCATTAACGACAGACGTGAATCATAGTAACGCAACACAAGAGCTCCGACGATTAATTGATATGTTTCCACGCTCGATCCTGTTTATCTCCTCACATCCACCGCGCATCCTTGTGGGTCAATAGCCTAATGGGCTCCATGACTCGCGCTAAACAGGACAGAAATCGACTCAAGTAGTTAATCATTCCACTGAGACGAGCAATACCTTTCACACTAGTTGGGTTTGCCATATTCACTATTGCACAGATTTTTGCTGGATCAGGCTTGATTCCTTCTTTGGATAAAACATGTCCATGGAAAGTAACTTCACTGATGCAATATTAAATTTTCTCTTGTTTGAGCTTGATGCCGAGCCGTTGACATATGACAGGAAAGAGTTCTACATACTTGTCGTGTTCGGGTTTGGTGCGACCGTGGATCGAAATCTCTTCAGCTATGCACATGACCCCACGTAGGTTCCCGATTGTTTGGATTAGCCGTTTCTGGAACATTTCGTTGGAGACTTTCAATCCGAACAGTAGACGAAGCCAACGGGAACGATCAGAATATGTCCCAAATGTCGTTAGCAAACTGAACTGTTCGTCCAGTTTCACATGCCAGAAAGTAGAGGATAAATCCACCTTGATGAAAAAACATGCGGCAGTTAGCTGAGGAAGAACGTCTTCCAGTAAGAGGAGTCAGAATTACTCCCTTCTTAATGCCACGTTCAATGGTTTTGGGTCACTGAAAATGCCCAATTCGCCGAATTTCTTGTTGGCTATAGCGACCTGACTAATCCAATCGGTTGACTCGTCCACTTGCTGTATTACTCCCAGGCCTGTCACTCGTGCTGGTTCCTTTTCAAATGTCTCTTTTACAGTAAGTGGCGAACGACGAATGGGTAGCACGACTGATTTCGCATCCGAATCGATGCTTAACTCCTGAGATGGTTCCCAAAGTACCATCAAAACTACTGGAATATTTTAGACACATGTTGGTCAATGGCGAGATTGCGTTATGTACACAGTTAAATGTTACCAATTCCAGCGTTTCGATTGCTCCAACTCCGAGATGGGGAGGGGAAATTTTCTTTGACCACAAACAAAACTTGTTCAATACGTTCGTCATTATTTGGGTTGCGTAGGATTGCCGTAAACTTCCCGGGGTGCCTCACCATTGTTCCATTCCACACTCGAAGCACGAGGTCCGTGTTTGTCAGTGGTTCGTTGGGGATGCAGGACCGACGGACGAAGTTGACACCTGCACCTGAATCCGCCTGGATGTTTACTGGTATTCAATTCAACTTAATTTCGGCAGATCGCATACCCTGGTGGGGTTCGTTCACTCCAACCGCACACACTGAATACTTTCTAGGTTGGCTTGTCTTTGTCAATCTTGGACCACTCTTGCGGCAAACGGAGAAATGATTTGTTTTACCGCACGTTGTGCAGATTTTTCGCCATGCTGGGCACTGTTCTTTCTTGAAACCATGGGTTCTTTCGCAGAAAGTGCAGCCTGCTAGAGGGCTTTGTGGTTCTTTGGCCATCACGCGACTGATATCTTCTGTCGAGTGAATTTTGAGGGCTTCTGCCTCTTCACTTCGGTGCATGTCAGTGCACTATTTGGGCGTCAACTAAGGTTCCCTCGGCATTTTTCTTATCAAATTGCTGTTTCTCGTCCCGATAATTGAACTATCTTTGATCTATTTGTTATGCATGCAGCTACAGAAACCGCAGGTGGCGGTCATGGACCTCAGAGCTTGAACAAATTAATCTATGGATTCTTCTGGCTCTTGGACGCAGAAATTAAATTTGTATCTCTCAGAAGTGTCGTTCGTAAATCCCAAACACTAACATTCTAATTTGTTCAACCTGTTTTCCCAGTCTTCTGATTTTTTATACGCTTCATACGGAAATGTACTAATGCAGCGGACGGCCTGCTGTCCGATGGCATGCTGAAACATCGCCATTTGAAACTACCTCTTAGCTGACAATAGTCCGGCTAGCGTGCGGAAATCTTAAAGTTGGAACTTCCACCTATTCCATCCTTCTGGAAATCCTTCATCCTCATTCATTTTCAGCTTGGCCAGTGGTCGGAGATTCAGTCCCGCCCGTGGGCCCACATCCACCTAATCTGGGTTCTTCATCTCTGTCACCATGTAGAACAAGTCAGGTTCAGAGCAAGATGTGTATTCACCACACCACATACAACGTCTCATTTAGTCTGCTATGGACACTGCAAATATAGGTCAACGTCAAACCATCTGATTGGCCAATGCGGTTATGGCGTACATGACTGGCTACACTCCACCACACGGAGGAACTAGTGTCGTGAGCCAAGAACACGGATGGCGAAAGGATAATTCATTCAGAAAACCAAGACAGGTGCAACACGTTTGAACATGACAACAACAGAAACGCTCACCTGCGTACGGTCCTGGTCATAGAACGTCAGGGTTGACACAGACGTAAATGCTCAACTGCCTTACGTTACTTTACGTATCAAGAACCATTTTATACGATGCGGCATACCGATGCTTCTTCTTGCAAATTTCCTCCAGTCACTTTATTGTCAAAGTCTACGCTATGCCCCATTACTGAATACCGCTGGTGTGAGCAGTACAGTGCAGTCACCGATCCTCAAAGCACTGGGTCACTGTTGTTCAGTTGGTGATGGCTTGGTTGATCGGTTACGTCACGCTTGTCCATTGGTTCGACCGCGCCGGTTGGCCATCGATCCGATGGATTTGTGGCTATGGCAGGTGCAGCGTCTGAGTAAACTTTTTTGAAGACGTAATAGCGGGTCTAGCAGCCAGATTTTAATAGCCTCGGCAGTATAAGGAGTTCTAATTCGGACAGCTTGTGATGCGTTCCCCGTCACGAGATATACCGCATGTCATTTGGCTTACGAAACGCCGCACAGACTTTCCGAAGGTATATGGACCAAGTGTTCCGTCGTCTTGACTCCGTGTATGTTTATATTGAGGACGTTTCAGTCGCGAGCCAAGAAACTCGACAGCACCAGTCATACTTTCGAAAGCTGTTCGGACGGTTTACCCAATAAAGTGTGACGTTAAAACCTATGGGGGGGGCATTTTCGGAGTTATCTCCATCGATTGTCTTGGACATCGAATCGACAGTAACGGTGTCTCACCTTTGTCAGAGAAAATCACTGCTGTTGAAAACTACCCACAGCCAAAGTCCCTAAACAGTTTCCGACGCTTCCTGGGCATTGTCACCCGGAACGCACGCAATAGTTGCAGCTATAACACCCATATACCCATCCCGCCGCCCTTAAGCAATTCGTGGACCTCTTCATTGAGTTCCCGCAGCTCGTTTGCATATCGAGCGACATTCCAACAATGACTTCCCATGTCACTTATCACATCCGCACTAATTGACCCCCCGGTCTCAGCACGACCTCGCTGGCTAGCTCCCGACAAACTAAGACTCGCCAGGGCAGAGTTTGAGCACATGCTCGAACTCAGGATAACTAGCCCTCCCGACAGTCCATGGACCTCACCGTTGCATATGGTCCCTAAAAAGTCAGGTGATTGGCGTCCATGCGGCGATTCCCGCGGGCTCAACAAAGCAACCGTCCCTAACAAATACCCAATCCCGCACATGCAGGATTTAACTACTTGCTTACACGGAAAAACCATATTCAGCAAGATAGTTTTAGTACTTGCTTATCACCAGATTCGGGTAGCCAAAATGATATCTCCAAAACCGCAGTAATAACTCACTTCGGCCTCATCGAGTTTCTTCGAATGCCATTTGGTTTAAGCAACGCAGCTCAAACATTCCAACGTTTCGTTCATGAAGTGACTCGCGGTTTGGACTTCATTTACCCCTATCTAGATCATATTTTAGTTGCTAGCACTTCAGAGGAAGAACACCTTACACATCTTCGCACCCTCATAGAACGTTTGACCCAACACGGCGTCACAGTTAATTCCACTAAATGCGAACTAGATAAGGCCACAATAGAATTCATAGGTCACAAGATCTCAGAAAAGTGGATCGCCGCACTCACTGATAAAGTAAAAGCCATCCGTGAATACCCAGAACCAAATTCCCTTAAGCAACTTCGTCGTTTTAGAGGTCTGGTCAGCTACTACCGACGCTTCATACCTCGTTGTGCGCATTTAATGGAGCTAATGACAGATCTTCTCCATGGAAGTGGACGCAAATTCCAGTTCACCGAGGCTACACGCACTGCGTTCGTTGAGCTCAAGGATGCGGTCACCGACCTAGCTCTCCCTGCTCATCCCGATCCGAACGCGCCACTGTCAATAGTAACCGACGCTTCCGACACAGCTGTTGGCGCTGTTTTGCAGCAATTCGTTGATAAACAGTGGCAACCCTAGGCTTTCTTCTCCAAATGCTTACAACCAGCGGAATCTCGCTACAGCACTTTTGGTAGAGAGTTACTAGCAATCTATTTAGGCATCCGCCACTTTCGGCATTCGGTAGAAGGCAGGACCTTCACGGTTTATACTGATCATAAACCGTTGATTTATTCTTCAAACGCTCTATCCGACAAGCATTCCCCAAGGGAAGTTAGGCACCTGGACTATATCCCTCAGTTTACGAATGATATACGACATGTCTCAGGTACCGAAAACACTGTCGCGGATGCTCTTTCACGCGTCCACAGCCTCAGCGCAACTGCTGACAATGGCATTGATTTGGCAGCCATGGCTGCCGCACAAGCCACCGATCCTGAGATACAGCATCCTCGTCAAAAGAGCTCTCTCACAATCCAACCCATACCTTTGACGTCCTCAGAGGGAATAATCCTCTGCGATACTTCCCAGGGCACACCTCGCCCTGTAGTACCTTCTTCCTTCCGCCGCACAGTGTTCGATACACTGCACAATCTCTCTCACCCTGGCATACGCGCTTCGGTTAAACTTGTAACTGAACGTTTCGCATGGCCTAAGGTAAATCACGAGTCTTTCTTGCCTCCAATGCCAGCGTTCCAAAGTCCACCGTCATACAACGAGCCCTCTTGATACTTTTCCTTTGCCAGACGCACGTTTTCACCACGTGCACGTCGATCTGGTAAGCTCCTTACCACCCTCAAATGGTTCTATTTATCTGTTGACGTGTGGTGACTGCTTGCAGCCATACCGCTACCTAACTGCTCCGCAGAAACGGTAGCCAGCGCTTTCTTGGGACGTTGGGTGGCACGATTCGGTTGTCCAGCAGTGGTGACCATTGATCGTGGATCGCACTTGGAGGGACATTCCACAGCCGTCCTAAGTACACTAGGATGCAAACGCCTTCACACTACGGCTTATCACCCAGCATCAAATGGGACGATTGAACATCTTTACCGTCAACTGAAAGCTGCCCTTAGTGCGCATGCCAATCCCTCCTGGAGAGAAGCACTCCTGCTTGTACTTTTAGGACTGCGCAACACAGTTAAGGAGGATTTGAACACCACTGCAGCTGAACTAGTCTTTGGTTGGACACTTAGGTTACCAGGTGAACTAGTTTCACCTGCACCTTCAGCACCGTACAATTACGGCAGCTACTCAGCTCGTTTGGCACACCACATGCGAAAGCTACGCCCGGTGCAGCCTAGGGAGCAGTCATCAGCTGTACATGTGCACGCCAAACTTTCTTTGTGCACACAAGTTTTCCTTCGTACGGGTGACCTTCGCCGACCACTGCAGCCCCCATACATCGGCCCCTATCGTGCGCTTGTAAGAGACACAAAAACCTCCACCATTAGCTGCAACGGCAAACGCCAGGTAGTTTCTGTCGACAGGCTGAAACCAGCACTCCTGGAGGAAACATCAGCCGCACTTCCGTCGACAAGTAATGGTCCTCGCCGGGAACCCCCGTGCCTCAAAAAGCGTTCCGTCCCCGGAACCCTCTGCAACTCCTGCAACCCCAACCCCTGTTCCCTCTACCTCTAGGGATAATCGTCTTGGTAGGGAGCTACGCAAGCCTGTACGTTTTGCAGAATATGTTAAGCTTTCTTAGTTTTGGAAATAATGTTATTTCATAACATATGCACATTCGTGCAGAAACAAAAAATACGTTGTTTTGACTAACATGCCTTTATAGTTATCTCATGCGTTACCAGGTCCACAACCAAAACGGCGGTGTCCTGGACCAGGTTCATTCGTATGTTAACCCTCTTCTTTCTTGAGTCCATCAACTTTGGATAGGAACACAAGAAGAAAAAGACAAGAAAACGGAGGCAGTCATATTCAAAATTGCAGGGTCCACAAAGTCGTCGATTGTGAAACTATTTAGTCGACGGATACGTTGACACGGTGAGTTATCCATTTCCGCCAGTCGTGCGGGTACTTCACTATGTTTTCTCTTTTCCAGACTATCCAGACATGGTATGTGGAGAGACAACTTCAGCTACCTATCGTACAGCACTGGGCAAACCTAGCCCCCTTTTCTCTCAAGAGTTTTTAGGGTTGGGCAGCCCGCTGCGATAGAGAAGAAACGCACCGAAGACTAAATAACAAAAACTAACAGCGCAGCGGCCATTTTTCCGACCGACTCTGAACTTTAACATTCCCTATTCCATGTCATTATTCTTAATGTGTATCACTCTGTAACTGTGATCAATCAGAAGGACATGATATCTATATTTTTCCCCCTCTCTCTCTCTCTGAAATAACGAAGGCTTGTGTAATACTTACTAGCCTTCTGGGAAGAGATATTGTAGCGACAATACGTCCAATAAAGCACACTCTTGATTGTCCAACTCACTAGTTACCATGCCACATGTGCGCTGGCGATTTTGAACCATAATTCCACTCCACAATACCGTTTAGGTGTGTGACTGGCGCCTTCTATCCGGGGGTTTTCCGCCCGCTGTTCCACGTCCGTAGATCCAATTTCGTTGAGCGATGGCTTGTCCGGTCTTATGTGCTGTCCTCCGTCCATCCACTATGGGCTTTGACCGTACTCTACGACGGTGTCGAGATATTCCTGACAGTGTTGGAATAATAACGCCTTCAATTTGGTCATCCATCCTATTTCGGCTGCCACGTCTCGCCCGTTGGTCCGATCCGGTCGTGCGATAACTCATCCGGTCGCACACGCCGTCCTCCATCCGCTCGCCTTGGGTTTTTGAACACACATCCCACGGATGTTGAGGTATTCCGCCGAGAGTTGAAATGCTCGCAATTTCTGCCTGACAGTCCACCACAATATGTAGCGACTGTAATAAATGATATTTTTGATGGTCGCATTCACTTGTATATTTTTGATGATTTTGGCGTTTTGTCTAATTTTGTTTTGTTCAAGCCATTCCATTTGTAATATCCGTCCCGGGGCTACAACACAACTCGCCCATAACCCCGATAGCATGATATGCTACTCTGTACACTCTACTTTCTACGGTCGATAGCAATACACGAGGGTCAACGCGCTGAATTTTGGCTTTTCATTGCCGATCTGGGTATTATTCTGTTGGGCCAGTCCCAACAGGACCAATAGGTTTCTGCTTTCTGACTGGTTGTTTGTCAGCCTGGTCATATTTATGGTTAACATGACACATTTCCTTTGGTCATCTGCTGAGTGGCAGAAATCCAGTGTACGCTCTCGAGTGTCGTGTTCTGATCCAGCACGTAGTGGCATATCAGTTAGTCGACCAATCTTTTAGGTGTTCACTTAGTTTTGCTTTCAATTTTAAAACCTGATATGTTTGTTTTAATTTGAAACATTCTCTTCCAGTCAAGAAGTTGGATACAGAAGACAGAAGCTGATATTAGACGATTTACGCCCCGACAAATTTCACTGTATTTATACGAGTGCATACTACAGACAATTTGTATATCAGCATAAGAAAGCGTACAAGATACTAGAGAAAGTCAA
>LUCH01018769.1:0-11750 GCA_013368495.1 Paragonimus heterotremus | reverse complement strand
TGTTGACCTATTTGTTTTAGAGTGCGAACGTTGAAGGCACCTATATTAATTCGCATTCTGGGTCTAAGCAAAGGACGAGGGAGGCCTGAAGCTGAGTGTCAAGAGACGGAACTTACTGGCTCAGTGTTACTACGGTTATCTACATCTGTTGTGGGACCTGTGGAGTAACTATCAGAAATGGAGATTGGGAGGGGCCTGAGAACTAAATTGGATGGAACAGTGGGGGAAGGATCAGCAGTAGCATGTTTTCGCCTATCCACCCAGCTGTATGCAGCAGATAGGGCGACCCGGTTTATACTGCGAGACGGCCGATGCAGTATGGAATTACTGGTGTTATGACTATTCATGGTTGTCTGTGGGCTTAGGTACTGCCAGGGCGCCCAGACCTAGACAGGAGAACGATTAAGGTTCTCAACCAAGGCCTTTGGCTCAAAAGCCTATACCGCAAGACAGCGGGTGGGTGGCAGTGTACCAGAACTGGTACGTTTTCCGGAAGAAGATGCCAGCCTTCTTCGAACACCCAATCTGAAGGACCAGGAGACTGGTTTATCAGACCTCTTGGCCTGCCTGGCATAAGTGACTCTATCGGTGTGGTGGCCACACCGTCCAGTTTAACCTAATAGGTCATCGAGATGCGCAAGCCGTCACACCGCGTCAAGGTCCAGTCTCGTTGTGCACTCGAGTGCACAGATAACTTGTTGGTATCCATACTCGTTCAACCAATGTTTAAGTACATACGAAAGTTGGAAACAAAAGGAGTACAAGTGACAATCGTGACGCTAACGTGGTAATGAACAAATAAGGTTGCTGCGGAATGTCTAATTGATATATTGGATGATAATGATCTATTGAATAAGACCACTTCTAGGCCAGCAGAAGCATACATTCAAACACGTTAGTCTAACTTCAAAGGCTCTGAATAGCCTTGGTAACACGTTGTTATACTCCCTCAACAATTACTTTATCTTTTTGGGAAACGAGTAGCCAGATCGGTTCCATTCTCATGGTGCGGATGTATAACACTTTTGCCTATTAGTTTAAAGTACTAGGATTCAAACTGGCCAAAGAGTCTCCTCAACAGCTCTAGCTTATTATTAGCCTCGTTCATATTCGCTCCAATGTTAGGTGAACTTTAAAATGTGTGAAACCAACGTGCCAAGAGCCTTCTTGGTCTGGACTGCCTGAAGAGATATGTAGTCGAGACAGTATATGGTGTTTATCGAGAAGCTTGTGTGCATAACCTTGCACGTTCCAGCGTTAAAAGCATGCTTACTTACATGAGGATATTCATCCAAACTGGTGAAGTCATTCTGTAGGCGGACTGAATCATCGGAATTGCTTATGACACGCTAGATCTTAATATCACTCACAAATATTAATAACAGGATTGAAATCCACATAGGACTATTCTTGAAGCTGAGGAATGAGAGCAGCCCAAGAATAGGAACTTCAGCAACAACAGTTCACCTGCACTCTATTTTGCTGATTGATGAGTTACAACTCTTGCTGTCAAGAGTGATTGCCTTGCATTCTGTCACTGAAGTTTGCAAAGTAGAAAAGCGTGTTTCACACAGTTGAACGTTTCCGCAAAATCTAGATGTACAACGTTTGTCCCGGTACCTTCGTCATCTACTTTTGTCCACTGGTCAGTGGCTAGCAGAAGATTCGTGGTGAAGGTTCGTCTCCTGCGAAGCCCATATGGAAGAAGTTTCGAGAAGAAAAACTTGTGAAGCGAACTGCACCACAATGCCTCCAGTGCTTTAGAGGCACTTGAGAGCAAGACAGTTGACTGATAACCATTAGGGAGATTTCATCGACCTCCTTTTAAAGGCAGGGCTGATGTTTCCTCATTTCCAACTACTGGGTGTTGTTCTTGTGATCCGGATTGGGTGAATAGTTCACTAAACGGTTCGGCGATCCACTTGACCGTTTCGTGAAGGGCTTTTGAAAGAATGCCGTCTGGACTTGGAAGTCAGTCTTTATGGTGATGGAGTTTGTTCAAACCAGTGCAATGATTAATGTCCACGGTGTCATTGCCTTCGAATTGGATAGCAAAAGGAACCCGAGGGAAGGACGGTATGTGGGCTAAAATGCCGTTGTAAAATCTCACAAGAATGCTTGCGGACTCAGCATCCATGTTTGTGCGTTCTTTGCGACCCAGGAATCGAGGCACTCCGCTGATAATGAGGTCGATATTCACGAAAAACGAGGTTCATTGGTTACGAATGTGTGAGTACCATCCGGTCTTTTATTCCGGATAATCGATCGTTCATCAGTGTTCGTTGGTTCTTCGGATCATCTTTGAGACATGACAACGTGGCTGACACGGCGGGTTGTTGCACTTAGGGACAATCATTGCTG
This sequence comes from Paragonimus heterotremus, assembly GCA_013368495.1. Lineage (NCBI taxonomy): Eukaryota > Metazoa > Platyhelminthes > Trematoda > Plagiorchiida > Troglotrematidae > Paragonimus > Paragonimus heterotremus. Next base: position 9,389 of record LUCH01018769.1, on the reverse strand, counting down.
TAGATTCATCAGCGTCTGTAGAGAAAGCGGTTGTGACTTTCTTACAGTGTTCATTTGCTGAGTGAAAAAAGCATAGTCACCCCATGATTGTGAGGCCTACTGAAAACTTAGTAGGTCGACATTCATTTTGCGAAAGTTTCAGCGGTTCTTGGTAAGTGCGCTGATAAGATTGGTGTTACAGACGAAATCACATGAACTGATTGTATGATAAGCTAAGCCTATTGACGCGTTTGTCTCGAGATTATCTACTGTTGGGTTCTCGTGGGTAGGAATTTAGTGCAAACGCAAAGGCTTCTGGCCGTCCAACCAATGCATGACGCCTGATATATGTTCAATATAGCTCGATGCTTCTACGACATGGAAGAATCGTGCTGGCATGGAGTCTACAGACCAGGAGACTGAAGTCGCTGTATGGGAAAAACTTGGAGACGTCAAATATTGAGTTATCATACTGGAGATCCTGCAGCGAAGCATAAATTAGACAGCCGCTGCACTACGTTTACTTTCCGTTTTGTCTGCTCGGAAAAGTAGCATGACTTCAGTGTCTAGCTAACAATTAATGCAAGAATTGGTGAACCAGAATTCAGTGAGTACGGCTGCACGGCCCTTCGCATTAGAGAAAAGTTAACGAAACCGAACCTGCGTGTCACGTAACCTGAGAGCGTTAGTGTAAATTCACTTACCGGAAGTTGTAAGCCAGTGAGCGTTAGTTTCACATCGGGACGTCTCGATTGGTACTATTTTGAGCCCTATCAACTACTAGCTTGCGCCCATGGAATGTCCGGATGTATCTGGATGCCAGTTTTGCTACAGAGCTTGTGGGGAGACAAGAGTGTATCCTCAATGTTCGAAGTCCCCTTGAGCACCATCAATACCAGTTGAGATTTATCGGCACTTAACGAATCTGGCTTGTTAGCCTGTCGCGCGCCAGAAGCTGCCGTGCAAGGTGTTACACAGATCACAACATGTGGATGCGATGAAATCGGTCACGACACATGATGACCCTGACTGTTCCATTGAGCGAAGTGGGTAGGTGTCGCCTGTCATGCTGAGGTCCTCGTGATAACTGACATCGTTGGTTTGAGATGCCATCTGAGATGGTGATGTGCCGCAGTCAGTGCCGTACCTGCACCCGTACCATTTCTGGTCCTTTCGTTTGGTTCTCTTTTATTATTACTGCTATCATTATACTTATTTTATTATTATTCTAGTCTTTTCAACAACATATCTTTCGAGAGTATTAGTCAATCTAGAACACCTGTGTGGATTCCTAGCAGACAGTTATATATACCGAGTTCGCTCTGCGTTTTGGCGGAAGGCCACCGCATCATGCGGTCCTACTACCCGTTCAGCTTCCAGCCGCTAGGTCTCTGAAACTTCTCGACGCCCGCCGGAATATTCCACCCAACATCCGGTATGGTTAAATTCACTGGTTAAGCTCACTGTTAGAAGGGGATCGGGAAACCTGGTGGATATAACGCTGCCACTGAGAACTCTCGAAGACTTCCGTCTCGTCGGAGAAGCAAGTTGCAGGAAGCCCGATGTGGACTAGATGATTTGTGGGTCCATTGCTGATCCTATTCATAATAGGTAACGACGTTTAGAACGCTGAACTGGGCATTCCCAACGACATTTCAACTGGCCATTGTTTACGCCTTCGGGCTCTGCCTGTGCTCATTGGTCTGTTGATCTTTCTTCACCATCGGAACCGGAAGTCCCATTTGAGATAACGTTTTCGAAACGTCCAAAGGTACTCGACCCAGATGAACCCCTCCTATCCTTCTTATAGGTGAAGGCCAGCCCTAGTCAAAGAGCTGACGGTTCTTCCCCAGAGACGCTAAGTCGGCGAAGTCGTTTCAAATGACTGGGGTTTGGCTAACATCATTCTCACTTTCAAAAAGGTCTTACACTTCGTGTGCAAATCACAAAGAGATTAGTCCGGTTCCTGTTACGTCGAAGTTACTTGCAGCCATTGTGCTTAGTAGGCTAAGCGAAACGTGTAAACAGCATATGAGTGACGAGTAAGTTGGGCTTCGCCTCGATCGTGGCTGCACGAATCGCATCTTCACACTCCGCTAGATGCCCAAACTCCGCCATTTGTGTCGAAAGCGGACTTATTTTCCCTCTAGACATGAGTGGCTTTCTGTTTGGTTGACAGGGCTGCACACTAGGACTATCGAGAATGTTCGTACCCTAGAAGCACGTGAACATGAAATCAATTTACTTCCAGACCCTGAGTCGGGTTACAGCTTATGACGGCGTATCGCCGACGTTTATCATCACAAGTTGGATGCGGCAAGATTGTTCAGTCTCTCCTTTCCCATCCAACTTTGTAGTAAGCGGGATCCTAGAGTGTGCTCTGACAGACTGAGAATATGGTAGTGTGGAATTGCTCCTAGATATTCGACTTGAAGACATGGAATATACATACGACGTTGCATTAATCTGTGATGGTTTACAGAGAACCCGGAACATATTTGATAACCCTAGCACAGAGAGATAGTCTTTGTCATCCACACAGGTTGAAACAACTGAGTTAAGGCCTCTGTTGACGCTCTCCCACCTTCTTTGAAAAATGCCGGCATGGGATTACCTGGGCCAGCAGCCCTATTGCGTTTGAGAACCGAAATACGGCTGCACACCTCTGTCTCAGTGGATGGTGCTAAATCTACTGCTCGAAATGCTACAATACAAGTTTGTTGCGGCAGCGTGGTGGAAGCTGGAGGTCAGCTAAATTGACCCTCAGAGTGTTTCGCCCACTGCTTTAACCTTCTGAGTTTATTATACATAGTATGCCGTCCGTTTTGCTGATAGCCTCACTGCTAGACAGTCGCCTGAAACAAACTAGGCTTTAGTTCATGGATTTAGTATGGTCTTCACGTCTACCAAGTATGAGGTGCTACTGGACGATTGACAGGCCCCTGCACCTGCTCTTACCCTTGGTATTAAACCATCGAAGTTAGTCGAAAAGTTCACGTATCTTGGGAGTTGTATCAGCGTTTTTGAAATGCCTGGCGAGATCACAAGTCGCATAATAAAAGTTCGGCTGACGTTTGCCAAATTATGTCATCTGTGGCGTCGGCATGATCTGTTTTTCTGTGAAAGGCCGAGTGTGTAATACCACCATAAGGGCGGTCTTATAAAATGGCTAGAAAACCTGGTCTTTCCGCACTGGAGATTTTCACAGTGTCTGCTTTCGATCATCCCCGAAATCTTTCCAGCACTCTTGCTTCTGACTCAAATAAACGCAAAGACAGCACGGTAAAGGGCGTCTTTGTACCCGGATCTGAGTTGATAGAGTTCTGGTAGTCACTCTGACTAGGGATTTGAACACTTACGTTGCTCGAGCGAAAAGTGTAGATTGGCAGCACTTCGCTCGGGCAGTAGTGGATGACGGATACAGCAGTACGTCTAGTGTATATCCTATTAACCAGCAGTAGTTATAGATGTACTCGTCACTGTTCGATTTGGTGCCTTAAGTGTCCGAATCAAACCGTCCCAGGTAGACCTCATAGATAGTAATCATAAGTAGCGTGCCTCTATTCAATGCAATCCATCTTAACAGAGCACAGACAAACTCACTATTATGTGGTAGTACGTCGTCACTTTGTTTCTAAATTCGCTGAACAACAATCTCGCCGACCACAATGGTTAGCTGTCGACAAATTAGACAGGCTCGCGGCAAAGAACGTACGCCAACCTAACTTAGAGTGCAAGCCAAGCAATTTCAGCCTCAGAGACCCAAACAGTTGCTGAACAAGAATTTTATGGGCTACTTAGACATCAAGTACGGTAGAGGGCCAGTGAAACTGTCAACAAGACAGATGATATACCTATCTATAGTGAGTAAAGGTTAGATCACTTCACCGAACAAGTCAGAGGCAAATCAGCTGACCTGCCGTTTCTATTACGTTAATGCCATGTGTCTCAGATACTGTGCCCTAGTCGATAGATTTTTGAATCACTTACGCAAAGTGAGGACGATAAATATATGTCGTCGCCTAAGCACAACAAGGCTGCCGACTCAGACGATCTCGCGTAAAACATTTTTCAAAGGTGGTGGGGCATCAGTGAAGACTTTGACCCAATTGTTCTAATCAGTGTGGACAACTGAGGAGGTCTGACATGGAGCCGGTCGATAATAATTAATGTGCACGGGAGGTGAAATCAAGGGGTATTGTGGAAATCACAGGAGAATCGGCTTAGTACCAAGCAGAGCTAATTATGATGTCCATTATACGTTGTAGATTAGCTGCAGCTTGGGAAACCGGCAGGGCAACGTCCAGGGCGGGAATGTATCTATCAGTATTCAGTAAATACCTGCTCGAACACAACAGATTTTCGTTACTTGTCAGATTCGAAACCAGCGTCACATGTACAACTACTAGCTGCCAATCGACGTTTTGCTTGAAAAAAGGCAACAAAAATCCGTTTGATCCAATGTATCAATTGGCACTTACAGTGTCTATTAAGCACAGGGGTCATCAAACACGCTCTGTACGTCCCATCCAGTATTTTACGGGGTTTGTTCTATAAGAATTTTATACCGACTGTTAGCTTTTTTAAACGGCTGATACGTTACAGCCGATTTTTTGGTTCATTGCTTTAAAGCGCACGAAAATTTTGTGGGCACATTTTTACCTGACGAACCATCCCCTCAAATTTGACTTATCTGAAGGTTTTTTCCTGTATCTTCCATTTGATCCCAATATAAACATCCAGTCGCGCAACCTGGTTTAATACTAGATGTTATTCCTTAGTCTGCTCGGCTTCTGCGTAAATCCAGTCCTTAATTAACCACGAAACTGAATAAGTAGCTCTCTTCTACCGTACCTGATTGCGCCCGTTCACTGAATAGTCCATGAATGAGTTTTTGTCATGGTTATTGTGGACTGATGTGGTAGTGTAGGGCTGAAGGTTCATCTCTCGAAATATGTAAGGCATATTGTTTATTCGCCTCAAAAGCGCAGTATCGTACGATGTTCTTTCGTTGGCGATTACCACAACACATGTGTTTGAACTAACATTCACCTGCAATCCACTCGGTTGATTTAACTTTTCAGTCTATGCGCTGATGCAATACTCCGAAGAAATTTTTCCTTCTATCGTTTTCAGTGGCGTCCGTCCTTTCGGCGTTTCTCTGTTGATTGCCGGCTGGGATTATGAGGCCAATCGACCTTATCTGTACCAATGTGATCCATCGGTAAGTTTCGTTATGCACCACACATGCCTTTAAAGCGCCCACGGCAGCTGGTATTAGTTAACGAAGTCTCCAGCGATCGAACAAAATTGTCACGTGACGTGAAAGTTTAGTTCATGATCATCCGCACCTTTCACTGGAGCTTCACACCTGGCTTCATATTGTAATCACTAACGTATCTGCCTCTAAGCGCTTGTTAGATGTTCCGTTTACTGTTATTTTTATCACTATTCTCCATTCGTTTGACCTAAACAACGACAGTTTAGGCCATAATAATAACGGTCGCCATTCAGGTTTGTTGGTTTGTACCCTAGTAAAATGCTCTGTGATCTTCAGTTGATTAACTCTAGACAACATGCATTCGGTTTCCTACGCATATGTTTTGCTGTATTTCTTCAGTTGGCTTGCCTTACTTCTGTTTCCAAAAGTGAACGCAGCTCACGTTCAATGCATCCCGTGCTTTCATCCGTCAAACATCAGAGTTAGCGGTGCATTTTAACTCATCCTGTCCATCACTACTTCTCATTGCACAAGGTAATCGTAACTTGTCTAACAGTCGTCCGATTTGACCGCATACCTCGACACCTGGTTCCAGTGCTTAGGAATCGACCTCCATACGCACTCCTCTTGTAGCTAATCCATGATAGATGAGACTGTTTTGAAAAGCCAGAAACTGACTGTTTTCTCGGGGGCGTTGCTTATCAGTGGACGGTTTTGCGTGTGAAATGACGTTATTTCAAACGATCGGACGTTATCTTGATATGCGATTTAGACGTATGTGGTACTCTCCCTCATCTACATGTGGTTTTTGCTATTGTTTAGGGTCCAACTGAAGTGGACATTTCTCATTCATGGATCACTTCTGATTGAGTTAAGCCCGTTCCAATAAGATCCATCATCGTTATCAGCAGATATGTTGTCACGCAGGTAAAGATTATGCTTGCACAAGAATATTCACATACCATCCAACAAATGAAGCAATTGGTGTAGGTTCTCGCTTGCCCCCTTGTCTTCTCACGAGGTGGCGTTTTGTGGACTCTGCTTATTAATCAAGAAGCTCAGTTTGCACTTGCTTGGATTCTGTAGTATCCGCCGCATCGGCATCTTTAAGCCATCTCGTCAGACATAGAATTGGTTAGTTAATTTTAAAATCTTGAACATTTCGCTAAGTATGGTTTATAGATAGTTATCAAGATTGTTTGCGGTTATTTGCGTCAGTTTGCAGCGTTCATCCTTTTCAGTTTGTTTATACGCGTGTTGTTAGTTGTCAGTTTACAAACGACATGCGTTCCCTGCTATCCTCCTTTTCCAGGGGACCTATTTTCCATGGAAAGCTACTGCCCTTGGACATAACTCACAGAATGGAAAATCATTCCTCGAGAAAAGGTGAGCATCTTTTCTCCACTTGTTCGTTCCTCTCATCGCTACCAACGACTTCTACTTTGTACGCATGTCTACGCATCCGTTTGCTACTTCTTAAAATTCAAGATAGCGTGCTGACACTGTCTGTTACCGATGTGTGTTTGAACTCTTTCGTTACTTATGTGGCACTGCGCCACACTCAGGCAGCGCTTTGCAGTTGTAGGTAAATGCCATACTCAGTTTCGTCATACATTGCCGGCTTACTCATGTCCCCTCTTCATTTGGGCACAGCAAGTTCTCGTTGCCCATTTTCCTTCTTAATGACGGTCATTTTGATCAAATGGTTTACCCACAAAGTTGTGCACTCCAACATTCACCCCGTACCATCGAATCACGCCCCTCGCGCTACTTAGCGCGACAGTTCCGCGTGGAGTTGGAAAATATCTATCACGTGAGCCACACGCGATGCCTCAAGTCCAACCATTCACAGCCTTGGCTGCAGTGGGCTAATTGCGAAGTCATTTCAAAAGTCGGCGTAGGCACACATCACTAATTGAAAAATCGAAGCGACGGATTATTTGTGCTTTAAAAGAACAAATCATGAGGGATTACTGAAGTCTCACAATTTTCACTGTATATAATAAAGAGATCGATAACACTGTAGTTTTGCAGTTGATATTGAACGTGAAAGGTAAAACTGGTGACGATCTTCTATCGAATGAAACTGTCGATAAAATAGGTAGCAACTCACGCTCTGAGATGTCTTGCGAAAGGCGTTTATGTGATTATGACAATCCAAACTACTTTTCTTAATAATATCGCAAACTTATTTCAGCCCGAGGATAGCCGAAAATACTGAAATTAGTAGTTAAGGTCACCAGGCCACCAATGAGAATTGCGTAATAAAATGGTACAGGTAAAAAACAGCAGAGGTTACCTATCGATTGTTCTGGGCTTTTCTATTCATTCTGAGTAGGTAAAGTCGTTTTCTCGAAGTAGAACCACAACCTGTGAATGAGCACTAAGCTGCTTTTCTACCACTCGTTGATGCTGTCTACATTACCGTACAACATTGAAACTTGGACACAACAGAATATGCATCATCTGAGCCGTTTCCATTTGTATTGTCTAAGATGCATCTTGGGTATTCGGTGGGTGGACATGATTCCGAACACTGAGGTATCGTGGCGAGCGGACACGGATAGAATTGAAGCTACCTTAATGTTCAGTCAGCTCCTATAGCAAACTACTTGCCTTATATTTTCAGTATTTTTCTTCCCAGTTTAGATCTTATATCTGTTTGTTTTCCGAGAGATAAGGGTTTCCCTTTCGTACTAGTCTACAAATTGGCTAACGAGCATTGGCCAGCTGGACACAAAGGTCTCACTCACACGCTTCCTGGTATTACAGTGTTACGTGGTTTGTGAGTGAAAGCACAAGTGGTGCAACGCAAGCCACTTATGATGATGGCTGAACGCAGACTTGCTTTGGCTTCGGTCACTGTGACAGGCCAATCCGAAACGGATGCCGCCAACCGTGTGTGTGTGTGGATTACTAACGTTCGTCGTGTGTGGTTATCGGATGTTCGTATGTTTATGAGTTACGTGCAGTTCTTGTTGTACCATTCGACTGGTACTTTTGGATTGCTGGTTGTATCCAAGTTTGAACAGCTTGATCACAACCAGATGTGTGCTACTCACTGTCACATGACAGCGCGTCTTGTTTCGTAGATGTTGTATACCTAAGTTTAATTTTTTGAATTGCAGGTACAATAAGGATTTGGAACTGGACGATGCGGTGCACGCGGCCATCCTGACGTTAAAGGAGAGTTTTGAAGGTCAAATGACAGAGAACAATATTGAAATTGGAATTTGCAACGAACAGGGATTCCGCAATCTGACACCGAATGAAATTAAAGACTATCTAGCTGCGATTCAGTAGTGCGGCGGGTTCTTTCATTCTGTCTTCAGTGTGTTCTGCTACGTTTCCTTGTATTTCTGCAAGCCACCCAACCAAACACGTACAGCTCATGTTGTAGTTTCTTTTGTTTTCATAATGGTCGTTAAATATTGAGTTACGTAGTAGCACATTGTAGCCGCATTGTTTTTCTCGACTCACTTTAGCGGAGCCCTCTATTCTCCGTGAGTCGAAAGCGCGGTAATTATTGGCCGTTCGTTTTTTGAATTTATCCGCTAATCCGAGCGCTGGAAAAGTACAAATGAATCCTGTTTGGCTTGATGTGGCCATTTGTTTTTAGTAATCCGAGCAGTATATGATTATTTAGATTCGTGCCTTTGTCACTGGGAGTGACGCCAATCGAAACAGATGTGCATCGCCCACGTAAGGATGCTGTTCATTTCTACAAACCGTTTGTTAGCCATCTTCGCTGCGCGTACACTGTTTTACTCGTGTGTCCTTGTTACGACCCCACCTGATAGAGAAAAGACAAAAACAAACGCAAGACCGCGAGCAGTATCTCTATCACGAACGAACGCAACGATATTGTAAAGCGGTACGAAAATCAGAGCTCAAAAATCTGAACGCAAATCTCGCAACTTAGAACCCCCTAACAAGTAAGGAAAAAGATGGCCTTCTAAACGAGCTTTACTTACTGCTCAGCCCGAAGGCGAAATAGCGGTTCACAGCAACTGTATTTATAGGTTTGTGGTGGCCTTGGACCTAGGCCGCCGAATGGACCAATCAGGAGCGAGCGCAGCTTCTCGGGTGTTCGAGAATTCTGGCGGGCGTTCAAATTCCCAGAAAATGAAGGAATCCATTTTCCATGCATGTAGGGCTAATTTTTGGGAAAATGTGCCTTTTCCCAACA
>LUCH01018768.1:0-11842 GCA_013368495.1 Paragonimus heterotremus | reverse complement strand
TCGGGCAACCCGATAATTATTCAAAAGCGAGAATGGTTGAGCCTCCAGGTGCGATGGTAATTCGGTCGTGCCTAATGTGAGGTCACGGGCGCAGTGGTAAACACGGTTCTCTCATGAAAGCGTGGCCAGAGTCCTAGTCTCGGTGATGGCAAGGATATGCACTACTGATGAACTCTAATGAGAACGAAACTTGAGTCTAGTGCTTCTGCTGTTCGAAATGGACTGACTGGAAAGTCTATGGGGATGCGACAGCTGCTATTAATTGTGGGTGATGTTCAATCTATATGAAAACCTAAAAGTCGGTCAATATGTGCTCACCTAAGACGAAACTCTACCTGTTTTTCCCTAGCTAATTCCTCTCAAGCTGCAATGAGTCGACAATGTGTGATGGATATCAGAGCCATTGTTCTGACTTCGCAAGAGTTCCAGATTCCATTGCTGAATTTGATAACTATTTTCAAATGATTCCATCACAGAAGGACGTTTGCAACCATTCAAGTTAGTCAAACCAGCTGAGAGAAGGCTTGTATTTAAGCTTCACAACATTCTTTGGCAAGCACCGGCAATAGCCAATAGCCCGACAGCTAGTACGTCGATAGCTATTGGCCGTTCTCACAACTTATGTCTTCTGATTGTTTCACATAGACATGTTAAAATGAACAGAACGATTACAGTTTGATTCAGGGAAACATTTCCAGCACGATCAAAACAATGTCCTACCTTGGATCCTTAAATCCATGGATAACATTTTGATACTCAGCTGGATCGGTCTTCTTGAGTTTCTCGAGATTTTCTTCTGACATGTGTTCCGGCCGTGTATAAACCTGCAAACATAACAAAAAGAGCAATTTTGCGAAAACTGAGTTTTAGTTTTTATATAAACTGAAAATTATCTACAACTGATCGCAGCTATCATATCCTCAGGGACTTCCAAGTCAACCGGTTTCGAAAGGAATCACCGAATTTGAGTTTCGCCCTTGTTAGAACTCATCACTCGCACCGCATATCTTTTGCACGGCTGGCACTAGAAGTTCAGCCACACATTTGTGAAGCAATAGTTGTGAACGCTGCTACATTGATCTCACATTAAGTGCCACTAAATAAGAACATGCAAACATTCTATGTAAATCTTTTAGCAGGGGATTTTTCTTGTCTATTTATGTTCAGGTTTCTTGCACCTGAAACATACGTTGAGCAAACAACTAACAGAATCCTAATTAGCATTCGTGGATTTTCGTAATCAACTCATGTTACTCATAAGTAGTTTGGTAGATTTATGATTTTAGATGATTTCACAATTGGATCTCACTTAAAATTATGTGATCGCCCAACCACTTTCGCTCGTGATTCATGATCAGATTGCCCGATCGTTTCGAGAGGAGACACAGTAAATTTCCTGTTATCTACGATCCGTGACCAAGTTGAACTAACGCATAAATCAACTTGTTGTTCAATGAATTGTAGGTTGACAAACGTGTCGTTTATCATACCACTATAGTCGAGCAGCTTTAAGAGGCCTAAACTTTTCCAATTTGACAGGCAATAAACCGTATAGTCTACTGTTTTGGGCTTCCTTTTACAAGTTTTTTTACAGAAGCAACTATTTTGGAGTTCATTTTCTGCATTTACTTACGGTTTGGTCAACTATCACTGCCGACTTATCTAACATTGGGTAGAGTTGATGCATTTTCTGACTGTCTTATTCCGTGATTGTACCCGCGGCAGTGTTGAGTGTTCAGCAGCGACTACCGACCCATGCAATATCAGCAAACGAGTTCTGATCAACATGGCTTTCGCCAAAAGCCCAATGATAGTTGGTCACTACAGTTGGTAGTAGTGTAGTGATACGGGGATCGTACTATACCACTCATACCACTGCTATTCAATAGTGGGTCCAGAGCGTAGATTGTGACATTGAAGTAACCGCAGAAATACACAAGAATATACATAGAAGTGCAGCATCCCACGAAATTGTTCCTGGTAAGTAAAGAGACTGAGCATTGGCGTCTGTGACGACCTTAACGTTCTGGGACAAGTACCGTACGCAGATGAATGTTTTTATTTGTTGTCGTGCTGAAACACACAACCCGTGTTGGTTTCCTAAGCAAGTAGCCCTTGTACCATCCGTATTCTTGGCTCAGAACACTAGTACACAATCACTATTCGAAGTTATTGATTCCTAGCCATTCCTTTTTGAACGGAACCTGCCAGCTGACGTCGTATGTATGAAAGTAGTTGAAGCAACTTCATGTAAGTGCTACACTACTCACAAATAATACGATTTTAGTGCTCGAAAACGGTGTTGACGGATTTCAGTGTGAACTGTTTGAGAAATCTTGCCTCGACAGTCGATAGTCTGGGGAAGTTGGTGGATTCCTTATGAAACAGTGTGACGGGTGGGAAACAAAATCTGAATGGGAAATGTTTAGCTGTCGATGTGGTTTCGTATCTCAGCTGGCGGATGACTTGTCACGTTTGGGCATGCTGTTTCTGTCATTGGTTCGGGTCCAACCGAACCTAACAATTTTCGAGGTTAGATCTTACGTAAAAATAAAGGTGTAATAAACCAGACAATTGCATTGTTTTTTATGAAAGCAAAATTCATGTTGTGAATGAGACAAACGGATGCAATTTTTTATACCGTTCGTCAGGCGATGGCAAACTGATCGTGACCAGATGCAGAACGTCATCTAAATTGTCAGCGATCAACGAGGTTCGTGAACTCATCCCAGTTTTAAAAAAGAGTTAATGTTATGTAGAATTATTGCCCAACACTGATATTCTAAGTTGGAACTGGGGACATACGTCATTCAGCTTGCAGTAAGCACGGCTGAAATCTCAGCCACAGTCACTTGTGAGTAATGTTCAGGTTATCCGATCACTTCTACGGAAGACAGTCATTATCCTGTTAATTCTAATCGATGATCCCACGATTTCTGTTCAAGGTGAAATGGGACAAATTATTAGATCTACTGGGTAACATTTCCGACAGTTGATAAGCCGTTACAGATTCGTTCGATAGGAGGCGAACACCACTCACAATTACTTATAACTGTTGTATGTCCGTAGACTTTTCACTTGAACCTAGAAAATAAGCACTATGTTAAAATTATTAGTATTACAAATTCTGTGCTCGGCAGTGGCGTTGGTGGATTCCAGCGTGAACTATTTGAAAACTCCTGCCGGGGCAGTCGATCCCCCAGGTCATTCGATGGATTCCACATGAGACAGTAGGACAGGTGGGTAAACGAGTCCAAATGTGAAATTTCTGAGCTTCCGGTGTGCTTTCGTAGCTCAGGTGGTAGAGCGCTTGGCGCGTTGAGGCATGTTGTTTCTGTCGCCGGTTCGAATCCACAATTGGGTTTCATCTAAAATAATATTCAAATTTCCCATGTGTTAGAACCTGTGGATACAACTGGGATTTGAGCATCGGTAAATGGCACAGTGGTCATCACTGTCGCAATTCAGCTCACGGTTTTGCCATTCATAAGCATTGCTGTGGTGGATTACCAACCTTGCGGTGAGATTATTCCAACTCTCGGCGGAATACCTCAACGCGGCAGCAAGGCACGTCAAAAATCCCAACGCGATCAAATCGCGGACAACACTGGCAACCAGATGAGATCAGACCAACGGACAAAATATGGCAGGCAAAATGGGATGGATGACCAGATCGGAGACACGTTTATTCCAACACTCGGTATAGTATCTAAACGCGGTCTTGAAGTACAGTCAACGCCCAAAACGGATAGAGTGCGGACAATACAGGCAACAGGACGAGTCATCGCACAACGAGATCTGACCAGCGGACAGTGAATGACATATGGAAACCCCACCGAAAGAAGGCGTCGGTCACACAAAAATCTGGCAGAAGTGCATACAACGTTTGAGCGGAAATCGGGGGTAAGTTTTGGATCGGAATTCCGGTTCATAAACACAGGCGCGCGCGTAGCACGGCAACCAGTGAATTAGACAATAAAGATTGTGCTTAAACGGACGGCTTTTTCGCCACACTACTGATGATTTTTGCAAGAGCGAAACACTAATTTAGTGCCGAAAAGTGGCTGACTATATAATTGCAAATGCTTCAGTCACTTCCGAGTAGCGTTCAACTTATAGATCATTCAGTTAACTATTTCTCGAAGATGAATCAAATGACCTTTACAATACTGTAAGTTTTACTTCAGGGTGTGATTTCAGTATGATGATTATTTTGTACTTAAAGCTGACAGATTCAACGAGATTTTTGACTACAATCTGAAAACGCAATGAAAATTGTAACATCACTTCGGACAATGCAACGCATTCTACGAAACCACTTTTGCTCATTGCGATTATTACCAACAATTCCCGATCGATAGACTCAGAATCTAGAAAACTTCAGTAATTTACTCACATTGATTGGTTGATTGGGAACGTGATCAGGCCATGGTTTCATTTGCTTCAAGTGGCTTGTTTGATCCTGATTAGCCGATGGGCCCATCCATTTAGAAAACGATTCTTTTCCATCCGGTCTATTGTACGGTGTGTAGTTATCTGAATAATGTGTAGTTCCTAGTGGTCTGTCCGTCTGTGGACGGAAACTACTTCCCAAATGTGGCGAAACTGGTCTCCCAGTCAATGTGTCCTCAGTAGGATTATTTCGTGTACTACCTGTCTGTTCTTTCGGACCCATTGTTATTCTAGCGATATCATCTGAAAAATAATAACAGAAAGTATACTTAAGATCGATCCTTACAAGTACTGCTTTTTGCACAAACATGAATAAAATAGGTTGAAGAAATCATTGTCAAGTATCATATGAATCATTTACAATAGATACCGAAATGAGTTGCCAGTTGGGTTTGTGAAACACACTCGGGTGTCACCGTATTGTTGGTTTAATTCGGCACGCAAACATTTTGGCCGGACTGTAAACTTGATGGTTTTTTTAAAAGGAAACTAACGAATTGTTTGACCGATAGAGATATAAGAAGATATACAATACCGATAGATTGACATTTTTATATACGCTATTTATACAATTTGTTTATCCAGAATGGGTGTACGGACAGAGATATGCAATACCATGCTGACAGATATATATCACCATTATCATAGACAGCAGTACATCAGTGGTTCACATTAATGCTTAACTACCACATAACCACGAAGACAAACAAACAAGCCCTGTATAAGGAGAGAAAAGAAAAAAGAAGGGGTGGAGAATATACTTAACTACTAAAAATACCTACGTCTACATTCAAACATACAACATCAAGGCGCCTACACCTTGCAAACAATCAACCGAGCTGTAAGTGAAAGTAAGGCTTAATCAGCAAGACTTTCACTGCCCCGCGTCATCAAGTGTACTCACTTCATAGACAACTCGGACGAACTGTATACATTAGTTCACTTGAAAAACGTGAAATCATAACTGGAAAACTCTCATTATATTTTACGTATCAAATTGCACCTTCACTTCTCTTCTATTTCGGTGTTTTGCTTATTTCAAAAATGAAAAATGCTTGTTTTTGTGACCCCATTCTATATTTACTACCCCACTTTCTCCCAAGAAATTAGTTACATTGGTAATATATTCAAACAAAAGTGGATGTACGAACTCAATTAACGGCATCATACTATCAATCCTTGTGGGTTTTAATCAATCTGTCAAGTTGGCGGAGTTATTTGAGTTGAGACTATCCTGTCGAGGATTGTGTGTCAGCAGATTCTAGTCACAGCAGAAAACTTTAAGATACACCTGTATAATCAATCCGTGTGCATAACGCTCCGGTTTCAGTACTACTTTGACCAGCATCTATTATTCAACAAAGGTAAGAAGCCTTGTTCAAATCGTGCTTTGATATTGATTTCGATGATTACATTAACCCGCCGGTTATCTGTTTACCTCGTCAAGGATTCTGGTTGGGGAAGTTTCCAATTCCCTAAAAATATCATTTTATTTGCCTTACAAAAGGCCTAATACATTATTATTTTAACTAACCTTCAAAGTTGGGACGGTTATGTGACTCTATCTTCCGCAAGTGTTGTTAACCTTTGATGCCAGTGTTTAGCATTCCACCTATATGTTCGTCTTCTGATTGAGAACTCGCTTTGTTGTCTGGATTTCTGTCCGGTGCATCTTTCAACCTTGCTTCCTTATTGGACACAAACCTTATAAATATGAACGGGTTTTTGACCATATTGTCTTCAGATTGAGTGACATAATTAAGCTTTGTTTGAAAGCCAGTATTCTCCCTGTTTTTATGCGTTAACCTTGGGTGGGTGAGTTCGCCGGGAAGTTCCGAGCTAACCGCGTATAATCGGTCATCCGTTTTACACTGCTGTCAAATGTCGGTCTGTTATCTCCCGTGTCGTTAACCGTTGTTCTCTTATCTGTTATTATCAACTTAGACGTTCATAGACGGTAGATCCAGTTACTACAATTCTCCTGCAAAAATTTAATGTAACTGTATTGTATTCAACTTGAAGAATCACTGTACGTTTCACGTTTCCTGTGGGAACTTTCACAAAATTGCATATATCATACAGGTTTCAACCTCTTTACAGCTTTTCCTGTGAGTTAGCTGCCAATGCATCAATTTCTGTCCGTTGTTTAACAATGAAAAATTTGTAATTAAAATAAATTGAACATGGCCGAAAAAGTGATTGCGTCTCTCTCATTCCTATAGACTTTTGAACTGGTTCACTTGGAACAGAAGTACTAGGCTGGAGTTTCCCCCTTGTTAGACCACATCAGTTGAGCAAATTCTCACATGCTTACTAATATCTTAAAAACCGCTCAACAAGTTCAATGATTTCTTTGACTTCAATATAAAGTAAAGTCTTAGCTGTGGGGTCGTCGACTAGAATTAACAAGACGGTTACTTTGTATTGTGAGAATTACTCACCAGCGGAAGTGGCCGAGTGTCAAGATATAATGACTGAGTACTGCCTAATATGGGGTCAGTGGCGCAATAATCAACACGGTTTCCCCTTGAAAGCATGGCAGGAGTTCTGAACTCGGTTACAGTAATAATGATATTCCCTAATAAAACATATCGCGAGGTGTTCAGTTTTCGTCTACTTTGTTTGGTCACAAACATAGAACAATGAAAGATGTAAGACATGTGGATATCAACAGTATTTAACACTGTTGTTACTAGGCTTTACAGGAAAGAAAGGCTGTGGTCGCTTTTAGCGCAGACAGACTCTCTGAGGATCGAGCAGCGAATATTGATTGACATTGCCTCGGAGAAAGCGAGCATTTTCGGACGAGATCAACAACGCTGGACAGAGAAGGATGGTTTTATGAGAAGCTGATCGGTAGTTTGTAATCCTTCGTGATCTTAACAATGATGTTTAAGACTGAAACACTGTCAAACTCCACGGAAGTTGCTAGAGATAAAAGACATGGTTTTCTTTCAACCAGACAAATTTTTCGGTACAGCTATAATGAACAATGCAGATTATGAGCTCACTTTGGAAATTATTCTAACGGACTTACGAAAAATTCATACAGTCAGTGCAGTTGACAACAATATTCTGATTAAGAAACAAGTCACAAGAAAGCTACAAAGTCTACTTCTATATGAGTACCTATCGTTACTTCAATACAAACAGGCAGAGTAAATCACAACTCATATATCGGATTTGCCTCGAGTACCCATGTATGGTATCCTATTAAGGCCAGTTCTGAGCACTGTGTTCCATAAGCTTGTCAGATGGCATGTAAATATTTTCCATCCTATTCGTCAGACGTTTACCCTAACAGAATACAAGATTCTTTTCAACTGGCACAAGCTTTAGAGATTAGATCGACGAGTTCGTACAAAGTATGTTCTACGCACGTTGATTGTTTAGTTGCAAACGTTCCCCTTCGAGATGCAGTTGCTTTTTATGTTGTGCCAATTTCCATTAAAGTTCATCTTTGTGTATTCTTGCTGATTTCAACAGGGAATTTATACTTTCATAAATAGGGAATATCTGTTTTGGATGTGAAAGATTGTCTTGTAACCAAATTGATGATGTAACGATAGATAGTTCTTTAGAGCCAACGGTAGCAGACATATTTCTAGAAATGACTAAATTGTAACTATCTGATATCATAGATAGTGTCACCCTCCATAAGAGGTACATAGACGACGTCTTGATCGTTGCAATCGATATTCACTTTGCTTCCCTTTCAAATGTTTTGACTACTGTTCATCCTAAATTTTCTGTTTCACAGGGGGAAGAAGTGAGCGACAGTTTATCTCTTCTATAGACATTTTACTCAGAGCGATCAGAAGTTACAGTTAGCTGCTTTTAACGTTGACTATTCACAACAGATGCCTGCTTCGAGTTGTGTTTCAAAAATCTCTACAGATCTGAAGAAGCTACCCGTAAACAGATATCCCGAGAACTTTTTTAAAATTTACAAACGCAAACTACCGAGCAAGACTGTCAAGTGTACAGTACTCAAGACACAAGTCTTTTGAAACTACTGTTTAGAGGCGACAATATCATAACTGTCATAGGTCAAAAATTACAGCTTGTTTTGTCTTACATGTGGTTCATCAGTTCAACTATAATTTCGGTGGCGTCTACATTGACAGAGCAGATCAGCGCCTACAGAAAAAAAGACTGAGTACATAACTTAATGATTGGTGCGCTCGAAAACGCAATGGGCAACAGCAACGGAACGAGTAAACTCAAATCCCATCTGGCTCATGGAAACTGATAATGTCGTTGACCTTGTCAACTTATTTGGCTTTTCGCCGTGCAACTGGAACCCATAATTGCTCGCGTTCCTCGAAGCATTGTCGATCAGTACTTTCCCCCTGGCCCTCAGGTAATTTGTCTGTCTCAGAAATGACAACAGTCTTTCTTCGAGGTAAGGCCCAATGATGAACCGCTTCCAGTGTTGTTAATATGTCCATGTCCTACATATTCTAACCTTTTACCCTAGTGACTGAATAGAATAAACACAATGGTACCATCTCGCAATATTTGTTGTCTTCCGTTATTGGTGGACTGTACTCAGGAAACGCAGTGTTTTAGATTACTAAACAAGTGGTAAACACTAATAAGCGAATCGAATAACTGAATACACAAAGTAGTACTAGTAAAAAAACATTACTAAACAACAGTACTAAAGTTGTTTAGCTATCGATTACAGTTTGTTCGTGTTATGATGAAACATATGTACACTATTAAAGATGGAATTGAGTAAGTAAACATATCGAGAAGTACCCCCACCTGATCTAATGTATGACACACAGAACGCACGCCTCCTTTTTATTCTCTTTTGTTACCGATTACTCATTTTATCGATTGCGTATGCTAACATTATGCTGCTAATTCAAATGTCTTGCGTTCGCTTGAATATACAGCCAGTTTCCACCGTAAAAACTCAGGAGGACTTCATTCTATCACTGTCTCCCCATTTTTTGTCATACCGGTGTCAAGTGTATCGAAATTTATAAAGTACTATTGTTTTCCGTTGTCGTGTAAAACACACTCTTTTAAGTGACGTGCAATTTATGTTATGACACACAATGACACGCAGATTGAAGTAACTTTTTCACAGTAAAGATTTTCAGCCTTCGAAAATGAAAAACGGAATCAGGGACCAAATCCATTTTTATTCCTTGTTACCTTTGGTAAATACTGGTTTCAATAGACTACTTGATACACCTCTTCCAAGATTATTCAAAATATGATATTCAATCCTGTAAATTGGCATTTGCCTTGTGATAAATGCGAGAACCACATCGATACACATATTCGGAATTTTAAGTGTGGCAGTTATGAAAGATGGTTACGTCATAATTGCTCGTCGTCGACCACCAAATTGGACAACTGCCTCAACAGAAGCCGGTGACTTGTTTCATATGCCTCAGTTTAACTGGAACACCCAGTCTTTTACGCACACTAAGAGCGATTTGAGTGCCACCTGCTTGCTGCTGTCTCTGAGGCCAAGTAATGCGCTGGTCAAGAGCAGCATTAAACTGGGCCCACAAACGGGTTTCAAAGGTCCACCGTGGAGTAGCTAACACAGATAACTAGAGGAGACAACCATGGTCGAATAACGACAGTGCAGATGAACCTTCCGCATGAGTGACACAGTTCTTTTGTGCACGTGGCAAAACTAAGCGCATACGTGCAATGTAAACCCGGTCGTTAGGTGACAAATGGACATATTTGTTACTTCACAAATGACGAAGATTGATGGACCCACTATGCGCTATCGCACTTCGCGCGGACATTTTGTCATCCGGAGGAGACCTCAACGGTCACTGTGCTCGTCAACTGAATTGACGGAACGATTGATGATCGAGCTTCTGGTAACTAAGTAGATTCCCTCGTGGGCACTCAGTAGAAGGAAATTTCATATGAATCTAAGAAAGAAAATCAAAACCCACATGACACCAACTCATCACATTCAAGGCTTTACTGCGTTCTGTCACGTCGTAGTAAAAGTGTTTACAGTTAAAGAAAAAGACCTATTTTTACCAGTAACTGTTTAAACGGCGTTCCACTGTGAGCGAAAAGCATAGAACATGAACACATCACTAAGATGGTCCGAAGCTGTCTTGAGAGCTATATCAGAGAAGCGCATGCCCTTTGAAAAGTTGTCAAACCACTGTGCCGGCGTATACATAACAAGACAACTGGCTGAAATGGACAGCAACCACTTAGTAGTAGTCTTAAAGAAACTGTGCGATAAACGATGGAAGAAGCAGCGTGACTGAGACATCCAGGATTTCTGGATAATTGAAAAAAGCCCTCATTCTTTTAAAATCTTCTGATATCCTCTTAAACATGCGGAAATGAGGACTGTTTCGCTACTGCTTTCTGCCTCATTACTAAGAACCTGTACAACAAGTTGAACTTAACAAAAGCTTCTAAGAGAATTGGTACAAGATGGACGAGTGGGAATGAACCCATGATCTCATAATCTTGATATTAGCAGAAGCGTGCTTTTCAGAGGTTTTGTTGGACGCTAAAACCTCTCCTTCAAGTGATACTGTCTTCTCCTCAGACTGCTCCAGCTTTAGTGGACAGTACGCAGGAGTTGAAGTGCGGCTCATTCCTGACGACATTACGTGTATTTCATTGCTGGGTTTGGTTGAGAACCCTAATCTTTCTCCTGTCTAGGTCTGGGTGCCCTGGCAGTATCTCAGGCCACATATAACCATGAATAATCACAACGAAAGCACTTCCATACTGCACCGGCCATCTCGCGATATAAATCGGGTCGCCATGTCTACTGCATACAACAGGGTGGATAAGCGAAAACATGCTACTGCAAACCCCTCCCCACTGTCCTATCACATTTAGCTCTCACGCCCTTCCCGATCACAACTTCTGATAATTACTCTACAGATCCCACGACAAATGTAGCTCACTTTGATAACATTGAGCTGGTAAGCTACGTCTCTTACCACTCAGCCTCAGACCTCCGTCGTCCCTTGCTTAGATCTGGAATGCGAATTAATATAGGTGCTTTCGACGTTCGCACGCTGAAACAGACAGGCTAGAAGGCCGCTCTCTCAGAGACGTTAGAATAGTTACATGTCGATGTCTGCCACAGTTCAGATACTACAGTCTAGAATAGTGATCAAAGTATGGAACTAACAGCACCCCCATTGTCTCCCCGATACTGGTTATACACTTTCGGTAGTTCCACGGCTACCGCTACCGGTCAGGCTGGAGTGTGCATAGTACCTAGCACGACGGCTGCAGCCGCACTGGTGGATTGGATTCCTGTTAATAACAAGCTGTGACGTTTACTTGAAAGGTTCTACTAAGGCCAGCTCTAAACGCAAGACTTTCAGAAATTTATTCATTGTGTGTGTTTAGGCTTTTACTGACT
>LUCH01018767.1:0-11810 GCA_013368495.1 Paragonimus heterotremus | reverse complement strand
GTCTTCGGAAGATTGAAACAAAGAAATCTCTAGGGAACGGATTTTCAAGATCTTAGATTCTGCAACATATCACAAATTTTCAACAACTTTAATGGTTATGAATTATTTTTTATCTAAAAGGTAACGGAGATATTCACGTTCTGCCGATTACACACAGCCGTCAAGATCGATCTGCAATGCACTGGGATCAGTGGCATTCCAGATTCTTAGGTCACCGGCGTATAGGAGGGCGTTGTTGGAAATATTGTCCGGAAGGTCATTGATATAGATCAGAAATAACAAGGGACCTAGCAATGACCCTTGAGGACCTCCTGCAGAAATAAATGAGGGAGATGATGTGTCTGACCCGGTTTTAACTCTAAGCGTCCTATTACCGAGGAAGGAAACAATCCAGCGAAGAACCTCTCTTTGAGTAACGTAGGCTTCCAGGTTGTGTTTCAAGGGACTCTGTGGGACAGGGTCAAAAGCTTCGGCGAAGTCAAAGAAGACGGCGTCTGAGATGATGCCATTATCGCTGGCCTCCGTCAGACTATCCATGAAAATAAACGCATTAGTTATGCATGACCGGTCAGGAAAGAAGCCATTCTGGGTAGAGGAAACAAGACGAACTGATAAGAAGCGGTTAAGGATGGCACGCTTTAATAAGCGCTGCATTATCTTGTATAGAGTGCTAGCAAGGCCGATTGGTCGACAGCCAGCCGGAGAGTGCCGGCCGGCCGGCCGTTTAAATATGGGTGTGACCGTCGACTCTTTTCACGCGCTAGAGAGAATGCCAGTCTGGAGTGTCCGTTTGGACAGCTTATAAAAGGATTCTGCCAAACTAGCAGCTGCTTCTTTGATAATTCTGGGATGGATCTTATCAGGACTCATTGAACCGTATGAATTGACCTTGGATGAAAGATCTTCAGCTTCTAGCGCAGAAAACTCAGTGGCAACCAGTGGTTGGTGGAAATTCTGCGGTGGAAGGATAGGGTGTCAAGCCGGCGGTGAGACGTTGTAGACTGTCGAGTAGCACTCCCTGAATGACTGAGTCACAACAGGGGAGTCAGATGAGGTTTCCCTATCAGGCGGTCGCAGAGAAAGAGCCGAAGGTTTATTCCTTCTTAGGCGTGGCATTTGCTTAAATACGAAGTTTCTGTTTCTGCGGGCTCTGAGGAGGACCTTTTCTTGTGCGCGTTTGGTTAACCAACGGATTTCCCGTCTACGCCTGTTTCAAACGACGTAGAACGCGCTAAGGTCCTCCGATTTTTCTGTAATCTTATGCTTGGCAAATAAATGGGAACGATCTTCGAGGAGAAGACGTATTCTGCGCGGAGGAGGTGGCCAATGAGAGAAAGCGCATGACTTGTGTGGCACAAATAAGTCGTCCGCTTTCTCAGTTGCCCCTTTAAAGTGCATAGTGGTCCTGGCCCACGGAGTCATAGTCAAAAAGAAGTGAACTTAGGTGACTTCTAAGGCCGTTGAAATCAGCCGGATTAAAGTTTCCAACTGCAAATTTCTTTACTGATTGTTGAACTATTAACACATAAGCTCAAAGATGGGCAGATAGTGGTCACTGTGTCCAAGTGATAGCTTGATGACAACCCTGTCTACCAGGTGGTTCTCATTGGTGATAACTAGGTCGTACGGAGAGACAGTCTGGCCAGAAAGATGCCGCGTCGGGGCGTTGACATGCTATGTCCACGCCCCCCGTCGTATCAGCGTCGATAAGGAGGTCGAGAATCCGCTTTCACATTCCTGGTGGGAAACTAATGCCCCAGATCCATAATCGATAGGGAAATGTGAATTTCATGTTAAGTGGTCCTTTTGGGTGACGTGTGATTGTTCGGAACGGCATGTAGTGCCACATATGCCTCCACCGGTATTATTTTAAGTACACTGGTTCCAAAGTGGGACAGTGTATTCTGCTGACCACTTCAACCGTCTTCTCCGTCTGCATGAGCTATCCGTTTCAAAGCACGTAAATTATGCCTGTCTATGTGGCTGACGCAGCAACAGTGTTGAATGTGTCTGCATGCAATATTTCTGAAGGTTACCGTAAAGATTGCATCGTTAGGATTTCTGCATAAGTGTCCCCTAATAGAAAGGCTTTGGAGGACACTCAGCTTGCTTTCTCGAACATGAGAACCAAACTGGTCTCCCTCAGTGAATAAACAAGTCCTCCTTTTCCCGGACTTGCTGCGGCGAAACGGTAGTGGTGTTCTCTGCAGGACAGATAGCGGAGGTTTTCGGCTAGCCTTGTATATCAAGCCACCCACGAGAAGAGGGTTGTGATTTGTCGACAGTTCCCTGGTACACTCTCTTAGAGCGGCCACGTCGGCTCAGGTTTGAGTGCCTCCTTTCCTCCGAACCTTTCTAAATTGGTTACCACAAGCAAGTTGCTGTCCAGGGCCTTCAAAAGTCGTTTGGTCTACTCGTTACGCTACCCCTTACGCTAAGCACATGGAAGGTGCTTGACAAAACTTCCCAGGTAAAATTCGCGCGTTCCAACGTAACAGGCGTTTCATATGACCATTCTTCACAAGATAAACATGAGCGTCGTCAAATGACAAAGGCCAGGGTATGTGCTAAGGTTGGCTTTAAGCTGCGGGTGAGGGGAAATGTCACGGTTTCCCTCGTTGTCCGCACTAAAAACACAAAGGTATACGGCGCAAGTGATCCAAGAGAGGAACCATCTAAGTGTGACCTTCCATGGCCTGAATCTCAAAGCCCTTATTACAACGGTCATTGAATTCCCCCCCTCTGAAGTCCGCAATCAAAACGGCCTATTGGGCTTCCCTCGTGCACTTCGAACAGTGTAAAGCTGGTCGGCCCCTCCAACGTGTCCCCTGAGTGGACTCAGGTTCCACCGCCGCCCAACGACCCATGCAAATATTCGGGTTCGTGAAACGAAAATTCACCTCCACACAGTTCCGAGGAAGAATGCGGTTAAAAGGGCACCAACTGCGGAAAATTAAAAGCAGGCCGCGCGTCCAACAACAACACACCTACGAACATGCCATGGCGAGGCGCCCCTGCATTAATGCTGATCACTCTAAGCTACTCGCCAACGAGTCAGCCATGCACGTCTCCTCATTGTTTTTGCCCTCTTCTTTAGAGCCAATCACCATGCCCTTCCACTTCTGTTTTGACACCGTCAAACGAAGGATTAGTTTCAGTTGGACTTATTCAAACCGTCTAAGTTTATTCAGCAAGCTTCCATGAATCATACAGACTTCCCAGAAAACTCTTCGCATCTTAATCTTTACGGAGACCTGCGTCCTAGCAGACGTCAGTGGCAGTGAACTGAACGTTCCTGGGTACTCTGTGTGCTGTGCGGCCCTTCCTCGAGAGGGAGTGTATGTTCCACGGTCTCTCTTGTTCAGAGTCTTTTGACACTAAACGCCAATGAGAATCCTTAGTCCCCCAAATGCCATGGCTAGTTCGGCGCGGCCAGCATATATTCTTGATGGGTGTTGCATATCGCTTTTCCTCATATCGCACTTCGGAAGACGACGCCTTTACCGAAAATCTAAAAGACTCCTCAAATCTGGCGCCTTCCTCATCTACCTACTGTGAGTGGCTCCAACTCACCAAAGATAAATTGGACATGGGCGTCCCATTCAAACAACGGGGGCGGACTTTTGTCACCTTCGTCGACTGTGATAGGGCGGAAGGCATGAGTACGGCGTATATGCGCACCTATGCGGCATCGCTTTTGTCGGATGCACGCGCTGTTCGACCTAATTACTACAGACCAGCCACCTGTCGAACAGAGTGATCATCAAGCTACCACCCGGACAAAGCGACTGCTTCTTGCGGAAATCCTGTTTTATCTGCTGCTGGTAGCCACAACCGGCAAGAAAGTCCGCGGTTGCAGACTTTAGGCCGGCTGCTTTTAACGTCTTTAGGGGTCTACATCGACTCACTCCTCGCTGACTATGATTATGTGAACCTGGATTATCATGCGTTCTATCAAGTAGGTCAAAAGGTGTTTAACTGATTCGCGACTCCCAAATTGTCTGCCGTCCGTTCTTGTCCACCTCTTCCGCGTATCATGGTTTGTCACCCTGATGGTAGTTCTCAATTATTCGTGAAACGCGAACCTACGGACACCCTAGAGGACCCGGACTCATTGTGCATTACAAGAGATAGATCTAATTGAGGAACCGCAAACATACACGTACAACAGAAGGTCCTAGTTAAAGCTCGTACAAACAGAGTTTTCTCATTTGACTTTTTGCGTCGATTGACAGGGAGTAAATCCTCAGCTTTTTCTGTGTGACTGCCCGAGCGAGAGACTTCGTCCAGTCAGCAGATGGTGGCCGATATATTCAAGGAAAACTATCCGATCGCGCATGCCGTTGCATCACTGAACTGCCACCCTACTCTACACCTACGAAGCCGTCATTGGTCGCTCAGTGGCTCTAACTTTTCCGCACTAGCTGTTGACGGTCCCGTATAAAATTAATCCATATAGTACAATTAGCTCAGATGAGGTCCCAATCAGGGTCCTCGTGGAAGTGGCAAGGTGTGACAAGGCTCTCACGCCATTTGCTTAACCAGACCGGCATTTTTCCTAGAAGCCACCGACAAGCTAACTTTTAGTGCGGGCTAGCTACCTGCCAATCAACATCACCAGCATCTTATGTAAGGCAATAAGGCCCCTGCTAAAACGTGCTACCCTCAAACACTCTTTAGGTAATACTTCTCCTCTTCTAGGCAACATGGCTTCCTTCCTAAACAGTCACGCGTAAGAGATATGCTGATTTTTATGGATAGTCTGACGTAGAACAAGGAGAGTGATCCCACCTCAGACGCCACTTTCCTTCGTTCCGCTGTCACTCGACCGTGTCCTGCACGGTTCTACCATTTCATCCAAGGTGATTATCTTCTCCGGATTTCCTACCTTTTTGATATCACGTTTAATAAGGAGTCATACCCCCATCCGCGCCACCTCATCTCTGCAGACTTTCCTCAACGGTCAGTGCTTGATCATCCGTCACTTATTTACACCGACGATCTTCCGGACGATACGTCCAGCACTTCCGTTCGTCACGCTGACAACATGAAACATTGGAATTCTAATTATCGCAGTGCACTGTATATAGATGCTGGCGCCATTGACCGGTAGTCAGGCGGTTGGACTTTCTAGTTAAATGGCAGTCAGTATGCATGTATGTAACTTGGTGGAGATTCTGACAATGCCTCATTGATCGGCAGTGCACTCAGCACAGTCGTCGTCATCATCATCGTCACAGCAACTCTGAGCCTGACCAAAAGATACTGCGGCTCGGGCCGCCGCGCATTTCAAAAGTGACATGGAATATCCTAGAAGAAAACGTTACAAAGAAAGTCGAAAGTTATTAGAAGACTATGCAGAAGAACCAGAAACGGTATGGATGTAGGTAGATTATTAACTGCGACAGGCCGCCATCTCGGATAGCGTCTCTAACCGGTGGTTCGAGTGATCACGAGGACCCCATCCAGGCAGGCGACACCTATCCACTCTGCTCAATAAAGCAGCCAGGGTCTTCACATTTCGTGACCACGTTGTTGCTTGACCACCATGTGGTTTCACCCAACTGCTGGTGGCTTCAGTATATAATGCCCGATACGGTAAACGATCAGATGGCATACGGAGTACGTGACCCAACCATCTCAATCTGTGTACCGCGATTAGTCGACCAATTGATCGCGAACCCCGAGAGTTCCGGAATACGCACCCGCTAACTGCCACATTGCTCACGCGATCAGTCCACTTAATATGGACCAACTGGCGGAGAGGACGATGGTCAAACACAGCAAGCCTGTTTTTATTCTCATTTTGAACAGGCCAGGTTTCCGAACCATAAAAAAATGGAACGCACACAGACAAAATATACCCTTCCTTTCAGCGACGTCCAGACGTCTTTTGGACGCCACAGGTGACGTAGTTTGGCAAACGCAACTCGTGCCTTTACAACCCTCGTTGATATCTTATCAGCAATATTACAGGCTGACGAGATGGTGCTACCCAAGTATGTGAAGCTGTTCACAGTCTAAAGCGAATTACCTGCAATAAAGAAAGCAGGAGTGGAAACGCCCCAGTCTTGAAGCAACACTTTGCACTTTGAAGGTGCAAAGCGCATTCCATACAAACCAGCTCGGTCGCTCAACCTGTCAAGCATGGTCTGCATGTCTTCGGCAGAGGGGCTAAGTAAAACAATGTCGTCCGCATACTCCAGATCGGTCAATCTAGCGCCAGGAAGAAGTTCAACTCCAAGCTCACTGTATTCCCGAAGCGCACCCTCCAGAATATCGTCCATGACAAAATCGAACAGGAAGGGAAAAATTGGACATCCTTAACGAACACCAATAGAGGTGATGAACGCCCAAGACAGTTGTCCATAAGCCCTCACCCTGCTTGCAGAGTGAGCATACAGTGGTCTCAACAGATTCACATATTTCTTTGGTTTTGCTTTGCGAAGGAGACAGCTCCAGAGAACGTTACGAGCAACTGAATTGAAAGCTGCTTTCAGGTCTGAAAAGACCACGACCATCGGCCGTTTGTAACAGTGCCAATGTTCCAAGATCCATCGTAAGGTAAAAATATGATTAATACACCCCCGACCGAATCAGAATCCTGCCTGTTCTTTGCGTATCTGCCTTTCCCCGGGCTTAGTGAGCTGACGAAAGGTGAGACCAGTGAGCAACCTAGATGCAACAGACACTAAACTGACGCCTCTGTGGTTGTCACATAAACTTCGGGCGCAGTTTTTGAAAATGAGAATGACTGTTGTAGGCACCAAGCATGAGGCACCTCTTCAGTCTCCCAGGTCGTCTGGAAGAGTTTTGTCAGTTCTGATAGCAGCTTCTCCCTACCATCCTTGAGAAGAGAAGGAGGGAGGAGGTCTGGTCCAGTGGCCTTATTACGCTTCAATAGCTTGAGCTCCAGGACCACCTCTGCTTCCGACGGAGGGCCGTCTGGAACGCAATAACTGACTATTCAGAGTCCATCGTCCACAAGATCCGACTGAGACCGACTGAACTGTTCTTCAAAATGTTCAGCCCACCTATCAAGTCGGCGCGATTGACTGGTAATAAGTGAACCATCTTTTTCACATACGGTCGCAATTACACAGACTCGATGGCCAGTACAACCATGGATCAGGGAAAAAAGCCTTCTGCTATTCCCAGATAAAAAGGCTTTTTCCATCTCTTTCGAGTGTTCCACCAAGTATTGCTCACGGTCTTTGGGCAAGCCTTTAGTCAGCTTGCGTTTAAGTTCTCGACGGTCGTCATCATATTCAGAACCAGGTGGGATCGAGCAACGCTCGTTCATGAGGTTTATCGATATGACGGAAATCCAGCTCTGTCACAACTGAATAGCTTCACCGGAACATGCTTGTTCACAGCATGTTTTCATAGCTGCGACGATTTGTTCCCAGTGTTCGTTAGGATCACTCACCTGACTCGAACAGGGCAAATTCTTCACCAACGCCTTTTGATAGGTGTTCTTTGCTGCCTCGTCGCTCGAATGCCAATTAAACACCTCGCATTTACTAGCGTACGTCCTCTGGGCAAATGATGAAACAAAACGGGCACGCACAATAGCATGGTCCGAGTCCAGGTGGTTGATCCAAAAAGCACGACAGTCCTTAACAGAGTGGCGCCACCTGTAACTAACTGCTATATGATCCAACTGTGTACACGGTTGGGAAGCGCACGGAAGTCTCCGTGTAACACAGTACCTCTTCCCGTGTTGAAATGCGGTGCTCGAAATGTAGAGACCGTGAGATGCGCACAGCTGCAGCAGTCTTTCGCCATTATCAGTACGTTGTGGCTGGACACCGAACATACCTCCCAGCCGCTTCTCATCCGAAGAAAGACGACCAAGCTGAGCATTCAAATCGCCCGTTAGTATGATGACGCCAGAATGCTTAGTCTACTTTAGACGGTCAACGAGGGCATCGCAGAACGCATCTTTGGTAGCATCTGAACAGCTGTCCGTTGAAGCGTACGCCATTATAATGAATAAACAACGCCCTTTTGACTCGCGTCGACAGACTTTAACCGATATATTGAGTCTGACAGCGCATAAGCGGTTGTTCACTGGGATCCAATCGAGCAAGCATTGCTCCGCTCTGGAACTCAGTGTGATTCCCACTCCAGCCTGACTGTGAGATTCAGCTTCAGCGTCACCAGAAACCTTGAGAGAAAAGGGTTTGGATCGACAGTCATCTGGAGTTGAGCCCAAGTGAATAACCTTGCAAGAATCGTTGACTCGCGTCTCCGACACACAGCACACATCAATACCCAGACTTGAAAGAGTGCTTGCCAGAGCGGCCCGCTGACCGACTTGTCGGAAAGTGCGGACATTGAAGGCGCCAATGTTTACCAGTTGTCTTGGCCTTAGCACGGTATACACGGGGATTCAGCGATTCAGCGACTGATACACGGGTTCGCGGCAGAGGCCCAAGGGTCCCGGGTCCAGTCGGATTTTCTTGTTCAGTGTCAAGCGGGTGTCTTCTGATCTGAAATTCAACCTGAAGAACAGTTTGGGCATCCGGACGTTGTCCGGCATGTCCTCCACAAGTCGTCGCAAGATTGCGTCAAAAAGAGGTTTTCCACTCTCCAAATGAGAAAATAGGCCTTTCCACGCCGGGGGGTAAGGCGTCACAAATGCTACAGTGTTAATATGAGACCGCTGCTTAAGTAGGCTGATCAGGTCGTTGTCATCCGCTCAAAAAACGACATACCCAGTGTCCAGCGTGCTCAGCTGACTGCTACCAGGCTGATCACTGGCCTGCGGCATTTGATTTATGAGCGGTGGCACGAAGTTCTTGATTTGTACCTCGGTGAATTTCAACGACTCCGCGGTGACTTTATTCCACCAATTTTTTTCACCATACGACTCGGTGAGCAGTTTCTGTGATAGCGGCCGATAGCGGTCGAAAGAGGTCACGTTAAGAATTTTAACTAGTCCAGTCCTTGAATCTTCTTCAAGTGGCAGTTATTCGTTTACAGGTTTATCAATCACTTGAACGACCTCCCTCTTGATGTGGATCTGCAGGGACAGTTCTAAGACATTGTGTGATGCCCGTTCAAATGAAACCTCGTTACGCATATAACCCTACTCGGTTCTCAATACTTGTCGTAATTCACAACAACGATACCAAGCCCGGCTTCCAATTATTGCCCTTCAGGTCAGTAGACGTCGAGAGGTGGTTGAAACGGACATAATGACCGAAACCTAATACTTTGGGCCTCCGGCGTCTGATTCCTGTATTACTCAGCGGAATCGCCGAAAGTGCCTGAACTAAGTGTGATACTCGGAATTAAGGGCTTCGAATACCCCAGAAATCGCACTCGAATTGAACCCTTCCACTACTAAAGTAATAAGACCCCGTACTTGTTGCAGTAAACGGTTCTTTTTCAAGAACCAAGAAGCCGAGTTTTTAAATAAACAATATTATTTTGAAAAATCGCAGTCCGTAATCAACTGATCTCGCTGGCACATACAAGCCATAAGCTGTAAGTTAACTGACGCACTACAGAACAAGGAACTTAGCAAATATTGGAAGGCGCACCACTGAGACTATTCGTCCAATCCTGATGTAGTGTACTTAACGCAACGTTTGGGGTGGCCTCTCTGTTGGCTGTTCTGTTGCACTGGGGTTTAGTTAGACGGTGGGTTGAGTAGATTTTCACCAGGGTGGAGCAGAATGTAAACATACTATATTATTAATGTACCTCGTGAACAACACGTTGTGCTTCTTAGCGTTCATCATTTTTCTCATCTTTTAACTTTCTCGAATATACATACACACATGAGGGGTAAAACACGTACGCCGGGAAAGACACTCTTCCGTGGATCGCGCAACGTGCTCGATATTTCTGTGCCACTTGCCTTCTGTGTGCAAATTTCCGGAGATTCGAAGGCTAGCGGAAACTGCCATCTGCTTCAGCGTATCATCAGAAGCATCTGTCTGGATAGTTACCCCAGCCATTTACTTGAACTCTCTCCACAGCATTAGGCGGAATTAAGCCCATCCGATGGACCGTCCTTTGTTGCGATGGGACTCCACACCCTCACAGCCTTGCTGCATTTTTATTTCTTATTTGCTTAGCTTCCCGTATATGGAGTTCTGATCCACTACAATAAACTCAACAAGGCAAGTCTTGAAAACAGAATTAAAACTGGCGGAAATGGCGTAGTCGGTAGAAGCATTCTATGACCCACACGTTGGAAGTGAGAAAAATCCCTAGCGATGCTTTGACCCACTTTTCTCACCTCTACTTGACGGGATGGTTCCTCGGCAAACTGCTACGAGCCACGCTGAACAATAAACAACATGGACGATCAGTAGAAGTGAGTGATGAAAAGGCAAGGATGAGGCTACCGCTAAGAAGGTGGAACTCTGTAGTGTTGACGAAAATCTCGGTTCAAGTGTCTCGAAGGGCCTTTGTAGCACGTCGTTTCACTTTCCCAAAAAGCACTGTGTTCTCCTGAAGTAGGAGTGATCGGAGCACAGCTCCATCTCCGCATTTTAGATACTGCCAGGTAACCTTCGACATCTGAGTGTAAAATCAAGGCCATGCACTACGAGGGAGGCACGAAACTTAGAATTCAGCGAGGATACTCGCGATAGACGGCAGCAAGACCAAAATCCTATTAGACCGACTACCACTCATTTGTCTCCAACCATCTGCCTGCAAAAAATAGTAAACCCTCCTAACTACCCACTCCAGCTGAACACCAGTCATGTTTTCTCCACTCCCACTGGCAGAACACTCAAGCTACTCAAGCAGGACTGAATTCAACCATCCACGTCCTTGTCAAAGGTTCCGGGCGGCCTAGGCGAATTTGTGGTATCTGCATCAACCCTCCGGTTCCTTTCTAGGTGACCAGCTATTCAGCAGCCTTACTTAATCATTAGGGATTATTAGGGTTCCGATTATCATATGCCCCCTTTATGTTGCGAGATTTTGCACATGATCAAACATTTGTTCGAAGGAGTGGAGTTGCCGACAGGTACCTTGCGCAATCGAAAGAACGACCACGCTTCGTATGTTTGCCAACCGTTTCGTTGTTTCATCGTTCTCTCTTATTGCAGGTTAACTCACACGCGAAGTTCGCGTGCCGGCAATATATATCTCATTCACTTATTGCGCTATTCTCGACCGGTCTTCTTGATTCGCCCGATCCCGCTGGCTCCTCGGGCTGGCGACGAAAGTATGAAGCAGAATGTGAGTATAACATATCTGGATGCAGTGGGTCACGGGCCGGAGGCGATTAGCTTGAAGTCTATAAATAGGTGCAGTATCTGAAGAGACAGAAAATCAATATGAACAACATCAGGCAGGGTTTCACTACTTGTGGAAAAAACCATGCCGAGAATTCAGCCGACTGTGCTCAAACCCCCGTCTGAGAGCATGACATTTAGGATCACGTTCGTTGTTAGCCCAGACGTCCAGTGATCCTTCTGGCTTCGCACAATCTACTCTTGACGTCTGTCTCTAGACCAGATCCAGAATAGTTGCGTCTGTAATGTAGCTAGCGTTTATATACTCTTTTTCCGCCGGGCGACCGATTCTGATTTAACGAAGACTGTCGTTAAGGCATTTTTTTCATTACCGAAGAGCTGAAACAAAAGAAAAATTAAAATACTGGGGGAAGTAATAACACCAAACCTCGCTGTTAAACCAATCAAACTTACCTGGTCCGAAGTTGACAGCTCACGTGAACACGACCAAATACGAGTCACTTAATGGCGGGTCGATCAAGCTTGAGTCATGTGGTGCGCAGTGGAAACTAGAGGGCGCGCACAGATCGAATTTGAATTGTA
>LUCH01018766.1:0-11817 GCA_013368495.1 Paragonimus heterotremus | reverse complement strand
ATGCTTAACCCGTGTATTGCTCTGTTTAATAAATAACCCTTGTGCCATCCGCGTTCTTGGATCACAACACTGATATATTATTTCGTGATAATTGGGTCACTAGCAGCTAGTTCCATAATGATTATCACGTGACAACCAAAACTCGTACGAAGTACTGACGCCGATTTGCTTTACAAAACGCATGCCCCAGCTAAATTCATAGTTGACAGCACAACGGTTATTCGTCGAATAAAAATTCACAGGGTAATCATCAGAAAACAATAGTGTAGCAAACACGCTTGTTTTGGGTTATTCATCATCAGGCAGGTTACATAACAATTTATATGACACAGAGTTGTCAGGGCAAAACGAACGAAAACGAGTATTTATTTTGAGGGAGGTCAGGCCCGTCATCGGCACGCAATGAAACAACGTTTTGGTTCGATTATGTCAACGTTATGGCGCCATTGGAACCATGACGGTTTGATTGGTCGTGGTGTGGGTGGCTGGCCATGACAACTTCAACGCCTGAACAAGAGGAGTTTGAGCACATAAGGGTAGATTTCTTGATCGAATTCCAATTGCCTCAGTTGTGGCTGAAATTCGGCATCTGGCAGCTTCTAAGTGGCTGGCGTTGATTCGGTAAATCGGAAGAAAACAGGAGTCCAGGCTGACAGATGTGTATGAACGATGTGTGAAACAGTTGCGCTTGTAATTGTCTTGGTGACCTCGCCGCTGATCCATGCCGGATGATACTCATGGATACGCTCAGATAAGCGCCTGATCGTGCGACCCACGTGACTATTTCCACAGGAACAAGTAAATGAGTATACACAAAAACCGCAGAAACGGGCTTTTTATCCTTTAACCGTAAACGCAAAGCTGAAATAGAGTCGGTTAGTAAGGGATGTTTGGGGCAGGGGAGGCGGCACAAGATGTGAATTGAGGTTTAAGCCTTATTATGTGAGGTATATTGGGTAGTATTTTTTCCCACAATTCCCTCTGGTGAGTTTTGTGTGCTGTCCGATAAACCGTCAATACTGGCTACTATTAATTGTAGCCTAGTGACTTACGAACGAGAATAACTTATTAAAAATGAGCAAGTATATAATGTGTGGGAGAAATGTATATGTGAGTTACATGCTGTTTTTTTCTGTTTTTGTTCTAAGTACAACTCTGTATGTTTATTCGACTAAATTTACAATAAGTTCCAATTTGATATTTCCCAGCATTCTGGGTATTGTGTTCACGATATCGCGCATAATAATAATAATAATGGTATATTTTTCGACGCACCTGTGAGGAACACGCTCTGCTAGGCGTGATCAGTATACACAATATAACGTGAAGTGTATACCGTGCACATAATTGTTAATTGTACAATAGACCAACTACGGAAATAAAGTTAAAAAAGGACACAATAACAGAGGAAAATTGTAGTTTATGAAGAAGAATTTGGCTCACTTGCTTCTAAAACAACAGTTCTGAAAATTTTCAATGTTCGATTAAAAAAATGCTGAGTAGTTACATCAATTTCTGCTTCACATGGTTAATGTAAGCCTTATATTCAAAGTCGTGCCAGAAGAAAGTATTTTCAGGATGGAGAAAATGGACAGTCGAAGAATTTCGCCATCATTTGAGTTAGACGCTTCCGGAAGAATATGTAGAAACTATTGTGAAGGTAAAGGAAGATAGGATGGTCCCAA
The DNA here is from genome assembly GCA_013368495.1 of Paragonimus heterotremus. Lineage (NCBI taxonomy): Eukaryota > Metazoa > Platyhelminthes > Trematoda > Plagiorchiida > Troglotrematidae > Paragonimus > Paragonimus heterotremus. The sequence continues at coordinate 10,132 of LUCH01018766.1, read as the reverse complement.
TTTTTGCGGAGAAATGAAAAATCTTCTGGACTAAACTTTGTTATTTTCTCAAAATCGAGGGAATTTCACAGACCTCGCGAATTGTCCAACCAGTATGGGATTCTGATTGTCCGGAAGTTATGGAATGTTGTATTGCGTTAGAATTTATCATGGAATCAAGAATAAAAAACAATTACGTGTTAACCAGGGGGACGTAAAATGATCATGTGAATTATGACGAATGATGGAATGTGATATTTTCTGAAATAACCTTTTATATAAAATTTACGATTTTCTGTTATTTAATAAAATATATACCTCTAACAAACAATTGTTATCGTGTAGCCCAAAAGGAGATCGATTCACAGCTTTTCCTGTTATATGACTACAGACGAATTTCAATGTCGATTTAGTACACACGGCCGATATATAGAATGGAAAAGATATTTAGCAGTACGGGAAGATCATCAGGTGGTCTGTCAGAATAGGAAGAAGAATATATTTGTATGTAATCATATGAGGCGAACGGGCTAAGTTATGCATATATTTTCCAAACAGTTTTGACGTGCACAGCTATTGCACAGTAGCTGATAACTATACGCAACTGGTAATCATCAAGTATGGAGTAAGAGTGCACCAGGATGGTTAATACAAACGGTGTGCGTATGATGTTACTATGTGTTGACTATAGTTTTGTTTTTCGGCTGCAAGTTTTGGACATAACTGTGTACAAGATCTATCCTGCTGGAGAAATAATAAGTTTCGGAATTAGGAGGTTCCTCAAATGGTGAAGTTGATAGATTTGATCAGTTCGAAGTGTGTGGCGTTGCATCATGTGGTATAGGTTTACTCTCAGATGTTATTAAATAAGATCAGATGTTCAGATATTATTAGGTCCGTTTTCGAAGATGTCTTCTTCAGGCAGGTAGAGTTTGAAAATAGACATAGTGTTCCCTAATGTCAGGAAAGTTCCTAAGCTTCGTTTGAATCGATATATATTCTTACTCGCTCTAATTGCATGTGGGAGTTTGTTCCAAATGTAAATACACTTCACTGGGAAAAAATTTGAACGCAGTTCCTCCCGGGATTTCAGAGCTGTCAAAGTGAACTCTTTGTTCCTGATGTTGTACTTTGAGCTATGCCGAAGGCGAATGGCGGGATTGGTAGTAAATTTATTGCCATAAACTAGATTATACGCTTGTGCAAGATTCAGTTTGAGATGCCGTAGCCAAGGAGAATCTAGTTCAAGCGTTTGGCAGCGCTCTTTGTAGTTCAAGGAAGACGGATAACCCACTAAACCTTTCGTGAATGCATGTTGGAGACTTTCTAGAGCTAGCCTATCGGGCTTGCGCAAGTGACCATATGTGAACGTGCAGTACACAAGTTGGGGTCATACGCACAGCTTATAAAAGCGTAGTCGAGCTGCAAGAAGGAAGAATGAGTGCTGATGGTATCAAATTGTTCATCTAGTTTTAGCCACTAGGAAAGATATATGTTCTGCGAAATTGAATGAGTTTGAGTAACGTATACCCAGGTCGCGGACTGGGTTGACAGTTGAAATACCATGACCATCCATCTTTAGGAAATCCTCTGGTGTGTGACAACCGTGTGCAACAACGGTGGATTTATTTGACTGAGAATTTCACCAGTCAAGTTTACATCAAGACTCCGGGGACATGAACTCCTCCCGTACATTTCCTAAAGTAGAATTGAGATCGCCAGGAGGAAAAGTGTAAACAAGTATGACGTCATCAGTGAATAGGAATAGTTTACCATGTTTAACAATTTCATATTGATCGCTTATGTACATAAGAAAGAGTAACGTTCTTAGAACGCTTCCCTGAACCACTCCACTGGTGACTGGTCTGGACATTGAGCTGTTATCTCCTATTTTCACTGTTTGTGTGCGGTCTGTAAAGTATGAGACAAGCCAGCTGAGCAATGGGTCACGTATACCGAACGATACCATTTTGATAGGAAGGCACTTATGAGGCACACGACCAAAAGCTTTTTGCATATCCAAAAATGTCGTGGTAATTGCATTCCCTGAATCAGCAGATTTTGAAACATCATTAAAGAATTCCAGCTAGCACATTATGCACGAACGTTTGCTGAGGAACCCATGCTGGGGTGGTTTACAAGATTTTGTGATAACAAGCATTCAACCATGCGATATTTTATTATCCTTCCCAACACTCTAGAAGAAAGTGAAGTAAGGTTAATGGGACAATAATTGTTAATGTCTTGCCGTGGGCCACCTTTGTAACGAGGCTGAATTATAGAACTTTTCCACTGGAGAAGGAAGAAGCTCAATGATAGAGAGTGTATAAATATTGCGCGAAAGGAGAGGAATGTCATCCCCACCGTGTATGACAACAACAGGGTATATATCCTGTGGACCAGGAAGATAAGAATGTTTGATAGTAGGTAACTGAGAGCGTACTTTTACTGCACCAACAGTAACGTGGCTTAGGAACATGTTTGTCTTCACAGGGAGAGGTGGAGGCAATATGTTTCCCTCAGTGTTGGAGGAAGCAGCAAACTATGAATTGAAGGCCTCGCAGATTGTTACAGGATCATCTACGGTAGTTTTGTTCCGTATGTAACTATTGGGATATTAGGGTATCGTACATTTTTTGAGTTTCGATAATTGCATCAACTCAGAGCCATTCTCTTTGCTGTTCAGCGCACGTTTTTTCTCATTCAAGTGGGATATTTTGGTTCTATATTTTATAGTGTCGAACGTTTTGTGCACTTGAGTAATAAGGGAGAAATTGTTTTTCGTTGTCGTGATTTCAGACTTTTGAGCCTACACTGCTCTTTCGGAGTGAGGATCCCGCCTTCACCACACATATTACGGCGTTTTGATATTCCTGGGGCTAAGGTGTTCATACAAAACCTGTTCATCAAGTACTTCGGTTGCAATACTAGGGTCAGAGGTCGGAAAGAATGTGTTCCACACCAAGGACCTCAACAGAGTGGCAAACCTGTTTCAGTCGATTATTTTTGTTTCGCGATAACATATTATGTTCGACATTTTTACAGCTTTTAGGTCAAACATGAAGTTGATCACGTTGTGATCACTTCCTGGAAACCGTCCTAGGACGGATGCTGTAGCAGGGGAGATACCTGTTGTAAAAATGAGATCTGAATTGTGGCCTAGTCCGGTAGGTGCTAAAACGTGTTGGCGCCAACCATTTATTTGGACACATACGAGAAACTTTGCTTGATCTGCAGGGGCTGTGAAAGGTGCCCAATGGACATCGGGCATAGTGAAATCTCCGCCAATTATTTTGTACTGCGTGAGCAATGTTCATACATCATTCAGTCCGTTAATAAGTTTGGTCCTCTCGCCATGAGTGGCTTTAGGTGGTCTGTAGACGCATCTTAAGAGCAGTTTGCAGGATTTAGCTGATATTGCTAGCCATAATGAGTCATTGATTCTATCACGACACGTCTCATCGAGTATGGTTGCATGATACTGCCGCCTTAAGTGAGTTAAACGTCCACCTCTACGTCCTGCACCGCGATTTTTACAGAACATATTGTAACCTAACGCACTTAGTTGTGTGTTTGAAGTCTCAGGGGTGAACCAAGCTTCAGCAACCGGACTAATGCAAGGACCATATAAGAAGATGAAAGATCCAAAAATGTGTATCTTATTGACTAGTGAGCGTGCATTCAAAAGCAATAAACTTAGTGCATTTTCCTTATTCGACCTCATTTTTAGACCTTTAAAATGCCCACAACAGAGGGACGTTTGTGATTCAGAGACTTTGGTGACGTCCCTTGGTCTGATGCGGTTTTGGTGAACGCATCTATAACTAATGGAATGTCCATGCGTCTGAGTCCATGATAGAAAATTTTGCAAAAGTGTCAGTAACGTGTGTTGGGGCAATGGGGATATGGGAGGTGGACTGGGCAGGGGAAGTTTGAACGGTGTGTGGTGCAGTAAAAACGGATAAGATTGAAATGGATTGATCATATCTACATGCATGTTGTCAGCGAAGTGATCACGGGTTGCCTTTAGGTGAGTATTCATAGTATGGGGGCTGTTCGTATCAAGAAAGGCGTTAAGCAACGGATGAGCAACTCTGTTTATAATAATTGGGGTCCGGTTGAGTCGTGCTTTAAATGCTGTGTCGCCTGAGAGATTGCTGTTGTCGGGAAGATGCCGAATATTGGGGGTTGGTAATAGATACATTCCTTTTCTCCCTGGGTGTGAGTATCGGTTTACCTGCTTATTTTTTCTCTTGAAATGAGGAGGAGGTAAGCACGAGCGACTTGTCGGATGGTGAATTGAGGAGGGTTTATTAAAGCCAGTGCCCCACTAGTGGCAGGTTGTTGGGTTCCTCTAGGATAAGTTCAAGGTTGGGATATCGACGTGTGTCTGACTGGTAGATGGTCTGGGTCTTACTTTGTATGACCTAGCTACCGCGTACACAGGTTGAAGTCTAGACGTCCCATTTGGTTCAATATGGACACATTTATTTACATGCTGTTGTTTGGATATTGGCTCCTCGACAGGGTCCGTCATTTCGTGAGGCAGGTGGTTGGAACTGTCAAGTTCTACTGTTAAATTAATCAAGTCGGCGAATATGATGTCCTTTGTTGTGTCGTTGGTGTTTTCAAGAGGTATAGTGGCACGCTCAGGTGTGATGCAACAGGACGAAGCTATACACTCACCTGGACCAGTTTCATTACCCTTGGATATCGTCGCGCCTTGTTTCAATGCGTCCTGGGCCATACGCTTGGAGGTGACAGTGTTGCGCAATAAGCGATTTTGACATTCCCTCTTAAGTGGCGTTCTATCCTGCATAATTCTTATCAGTTTAAGGGAGGTTTTGGACTTGACAAGGTCCTGACATTGAAAGAAGTGTCTTGCATTTCTTTCGCACTACAATTTGAACGAAAGCGGGCAGCATATCTCTTGAGTCTTCTCACGAAGACTAATGCACGCATACGTTGCCGGGTCTATATTAATAATCCTCGTCGGTAGCTTTTCAATACCATCCTGGTGAAGCCTGTCTGGCACGTTGAATACGGTGGCACTATATGTGCAACGCATCCGTTTTGTGATTTCTGTTTTCAACGTGTTGAGGAACATGCTTGTGCTTTCTATGTTATCCATATTGGGACTTTCCGTCACTTTGAAGATGTAAGATAGGGAGCCAAGATTCTCTTCTAGAGAATCGAATACAGCATAGCTTGTTTTTAGTTGGGCAAGTTAAGCTTCCATCTTAGATACCTTACCAAATAACCCCTCCAATACATTGTCCAGGGGGATAGAACAGTTCTTAGTTAAAGGAGCACCGACGGGAACCACCAGCTTATCTTCACCTCTTATTAAAAACAGCATCTTTGGAAGGGCCTCTGTAAGTTTTGGACCTAGAGCATTCGCCCTTACACCGTTCGAAATCTACTTTAGAGCTAGAACAAGTGGTTTTGACACTAGTCGATCTTCTTTGACGACTGGTTTTGGTCATCACAATTTGTTATATAAGAATATTTTTTGGACAGAGGGAGAAGTAGATAGAATGTAAGCAGACTGTACGGTATGAAAGTTGTCAAAAATAACAATTATATGAGAAAATTCAAATTGAATGTCCACGCAATAATTACTTGCCCTTTCCGAATCGCGCGTGTGTGACGCTGATTTCCAACGGTTTCCTGACTACGCAGTGATTGAAGTAATAGGTGGGGTATGAGTAATCGATGGGAACGCAAAAACTGTTTCAGGCAAGTTGCTTTCAGTAAGAGCCTGGAAGTAGGGCGGGCGCGTATGCTATATGCCGCTGACGGCTAAATTTTTTGGACCCCATTCAAAAACGATAGCAAAAGATATACAAAGTTTGGGATAGAAATTATGTTTGGTGATCTGAGGTTGCTGTAGAGATTTTCCTATTATGTTTACAAACGATGCTTCATTTCTGTAGAACAACCTTTCGTATCACCTTCACATTTTGTTCAAATTGATAAAAGTTACCTTGTAATACAATACAAATTTTTGTGCTCTCCTCTCCATTGAACAGTCGTCTGACGATACCACACGGATCTATCATCCAATTTTTTAGATCCGTTTTACTACGAACATCGGCGCATACCTGATCGCGCTTCAACAGCCCACGACAACTCTGTGATATTACTCACTTTGGGACACTGGTAAGTTGGAATATTGGGCGGTCACCTCTAACACTTGTGAACACTCCTGTGAGTCGAATCCTTTTGGTCAGCGTAACTTGCTGAAACCTTGTAACCACTCTGTCTCATCCGTTCATTTTGTTATCAGCGATAGCCTAGCGACGTACACTCGCATTTACCTAGTCTATTCAGTAACTCGTCCTGACACCCACATAGCTATCCAAGCCCCTTTAAAAATGCTGACTTTTTACCAGCTCCGATTTGATTCGGAAGTTTGTTCCACGTATAAGAATATTTTCCAATAAAAATGTTGGCGCCTATCCCATTCCAGGCTAACTGGGTTAGTGAATTGGAGCCTTTATTTCTCAGACCATACGGGGATCTGTGTTAAAACTGAACGGCGAACGCTGTAGTGATGGCTTCCAAGTGTATCACTTTATACGGAAGTGTAAGATTCAACCTTTCCTCGTAACCAGAGTGGATCAATACCAAGTGGTTGACAGCCTTCTGTATAGGTCAGTGAGGGTAAATTACCTGAAAGGCTTTTGGTAAACGATCGTTGGAAACTTCCTAACGTAAGCCCATTCGATTTTTTAGGTGGCAGTAAATAAAGTTGCGATACTCAGGTTGAGGTCGGGCACGCATTTTGTAGGCGGACAGCCTCGTATCTGGTAGACCTAATTTTTTTGATACAGCTAATTTTCCCTTTAGTTTCTGCAAGCTGAAAACGCACTTGTTCAGGAGAATTGAAGGAGTTTGGATACCATATTTCTGGATCTCGAACGGATATGGCGGGATCAACAACACTACCATCCAGTGGGGAAGAACCATTGGGTATTTGACAGCCATAAGTGATAATGCTCGATTTGTTCGCTCAGAACTTGATCGGCCATGTTTTGCACCACGACCTCACTGATGCTGGATCCTGTCGTGTATTTTGTAGACAGGAGGCGACGTTACTGCGCTGGCGGATATCGACAGTACACATAAAGGGCTTGTGATTTTCAATAACGTCGTACACGTTAGTTATGTACATGATGTAGGGCAACGGTCCCGATACGCTTCCTCGAAACACCTTAGTGATTAATGATTCTGTTCATGAATCATATCTATGAATCATAACTGATAAGAAGTAACAGTTATGCCTATATGAAAGGGACTGAAATGTCTTTGCTAGTAATTTGGCCACACAATCAGTTGCAATATTTTATTTAGTGGAGCCTACTTGTTCGGGAAGCGTACACCGGAACTGATGACACAATCTTTTACGTCTACACAAAGCGCCAAGGTTCATATTGAAGGCACTCGGCGCCTTCAATTCTATGAGAAACCTGCTCTCTCGTATAAATTTTATCATTTTCAGACTGGAGGTATTTGGTTCCGACACACAAAAATGACCATACTCTGATCGACGCGCTGTGTCTAACGCATGTCGTCACCAATATAGAGGTAACATAATGTGATATCTCGGCGTCGACTTGCAGCAGTCCAACTACTGTGGCAATTGTTGACCCAGTACAAAACTGAAGTAAGGCTTAGTGTTCATCTCAAGAGAACACTGAACATCGGGATCTTCTTTCACCAAACACGAAAAGGTGAGCAACTTTGGCTACTGTTCTTCCGGGTTCAGCAGAAAGTTCGTACCGCGCATCCAGAGTTTCAATACTTGTTCAAGGCTTGTGATACGTCCCTAAATGTCACCTTGGCCGTGTTGAATTCTGAAGATTCATGCTTCCACTGGTAGACGGAAGTGATGTTGTGGGCGAGCTTTATCTTCAACGCATCAAGTGGTTTTCAGCCACTTCTTTATTATTATGCAATATACAACCGTTTTTTCTTAGTGACCATCCTCACGTAGTACACTGTTTTCGGTAGTATTCAATGCTTGTCTGTTCTCCAGAGACAACCGCTGGTCCTCCAAAGTGCTTCTGCCAGCAAAATCCAACATACCTGTCTTTTCGATCACGCCTTCTGAAGAGAGCTGGCTTACTCCGAAAAGGCTTATACAATTTTCATTCCGGGGTGTAATACGACATGAACCTCTAAGACTCCGGTCTAAAATGGCCTTAATTGTTTAAGGCTCACTGCCACTGCCCAACCTCTATTTCATTATCCTTTGTGCCTCGGGGGTGTCGCATCTTATTAGAATCATTACGCCGTCTACAGTCAGAATCTCAAAAGAAATCTCCCTCAGGTAGGCCCATTTTCTATCTCAGATTATTGTGCGACGTCACTCTGCCTCAGTGGTAACCTATTTGCTGTATAAACTGAATCAGCTTTGCTAGAATGTTCCTGTTCCAAGGATTAAAATTCAACCGACACTTCATTGCATGGTGCCGCACAAGGCCCTTTCAGGGTATAAACCACTATATAACAAGGTTGTCCCTGCAAACTGGCAGCCCCTGCAATAGACTCATCGGGTAGCGTAGTGTCGGACCCATTGTCTAAAGGACGTATTTGCCAATGACGTCTCTGGAACAACCAAACTTACCGGAGTGAATCTCAAACACACACTGTTCAGAGTGAAAGTAGCACAGCACGAGGGTAGTTTTACTGTTTATTCCTAAATTAGTTCAAACTTGTCCCCCTGAATTAACGCATGATGTCGTCGACCACAGTTGGGCAACGCACATTGTACATGTGCCCTATCAGACCTGGCCACTAGCTTCGCTTTCCGGGAAACAAGGCAGTGCCTGTTGTTCTTCAGCGTTCCTCTGGCTTGCTCCAAAATTTTACTGACAAAACAAGAACGATCAGATACGTCGTGGGTCTTCTTACGCGCCAGACCTCTCGCCTTTATCTTCTCTTAAGGTACACCTATCCCAACGTTGCACATTGAATACCTGGCTCCCGACGGTCTGGAGGGCGCAGAATCACTCATCCTGCCTTCTTACCGATCGACTAATTGTTCATACTGACTAGCGCTGAGAGCCACTCTTTCTCCATAAAACTTAATGGGTCACTAGAGGCAAGTTCCCGACCGAATTCAATCGCGCTGTCATCAGTTTTTGTCCATCTTTTCTGTTAGTAGTTAGGCAATCGCTAGAAAGCTTCAGTGAGGTTGATTCAGCAGTTTAATTTTGTACTGTAATCTAGTTGCATCAACATCGACTGGCGGCCCTTCATCTAACTGGCTAGACCACACAAACTGTGAGCATCTCCGGCGACCAATTTAGAAACCATGGAAACATTTCTACTTACCGCCTACATGACATCCTGCCGGCGGTCAAATTGTTGATACAAAATTCTCGTGTTTTTAAACCCCACCCCTGTTGGCAGGAGCGCGCAGTGCTTCTTAATCTCTTTTGCCAAACAAAGAAAATAATGCAACATATATGAAAGCTCCGGCCCCTCGTCGACGAATTTACCTGCCACGTTAAATTCAAAGCTTCCGTCGAGGGTAAAGTAATCTTTGGGGATCCACCGAAGCTTACCATCGCAATTTTTGGAAGACTGGCTACAGTAACTAACGCTATGAGAGCCCGCTTAGCAGCGCCTCAAATAGAGGGGATTGTTTCCGAGGCCCGTTGCTGAACGGGAGGGGTGGTAGTATCGCATAGCGCAACGTAACATCTGGTCCAGGCTGTTGAATCGGGTTCCGGTTCCGTGGAACCACGGCATCAGTTGTGAACCTCGAACTGTCTACTCCCCAACTCCAGGTCATCTACGTTTGAGATAGGTGCTTCTAACAGTCCATCAGTAATAGCATCGGAGACAACCAACGAAAATTCAGTTAAACAACCAGGAAAAATAAATGTACACTTGGACCCAGACCCCATCATTTCCCGTGTGGCCGCCACCGTCCTTATCCCTAAAGCCGGGCCGGATGCCCGCGTGGTTGTAAAAACCCCAAACAGATAACAAACAGTTAACAGCTTTTGGTGTTAAGTACTAGAGTAAATTCCTGTGTGGATTGTGTTTTAGTGACAGTCTGTGATCACGGTCCCTGTCTTCATTTACACCCTTCTCTTTGATCCCTCTGCTTCCGGCATTTAAAATCTCTTCGGTAGTG
>LUCH01018765.1:0-11759 GCA_013368495.1 Paragonimus heterotremus | reverse complement strand
ATTTATGTGTGTGGATTTGTGTGTGATCGGTAGTTTATTTTTTCCGGTTGGTTATTGTATTTCTGTGAGTGAATTTGTTTGTTTGGTTTCCGTGTTGTTGATGTCTGTTACTGTGGTTGTAGATGCGAGCGTTGAAGACCTTGGTGATGCCACATGGTGTGTGTGTATGTGATGTTGTTTTTGTTGATTAGTTTTGTGTGTTTTTGATCTTATTTTTCTTTTCAGTCGTGGTGTCTTGTTATTTACTTTGCTTTTTCTGTTTATTTCTTTTTCTGCTTGCGTTTCTTCCTTGTGTTATCGGATCGCCGTTGTTTTTCCTTCTTTTCTCTTTTTTTTCTTATAGCAATTTTTTGTTCCTCTTACTGCCTTTTCTAATGTTTAACATTTTTTCTGCTTCGTTCCATTTTTTTGTTCTTCTGTTCGATTGTCGTTTCTTTTCTCGTGACGTTTCCTTGTTTGCGCTCTTCTTTTCAGTATGTTATCTGTGGGTTTTCCTGGAATTGTATTTGATGTTCAATTTCTTAGTCGTTTTCTTGTGACTTGACCTCCTTTGAGTCTTGCTTTTCCTAGGTTTATTTGTCTACGTTGCTATCGGTTTTCCTACTTCATTTTGTGTTTGTATACTGGCTGGTGTAATCTAACTTCCATTGTCATACTTTTTTGTTGTTGTTAGCATTGGTTATTACATCGAACTCCCTTTGCCATCTCGGAATTTGGTTCCCATTTTGACTGCCATGAATTGAAAGTTCACTGACCAGATGGTTATTGGGAAACCAGTTTGAATTATGCATCCATATTCAAAAGGTAGCCTTTCGAAAGTTATATTGTAACCCCTGGTGTACGCCTGCTTTATTTTTGTCTGGAGCAAGTACGCCTGTTTTTCCTAGAACGAGCAACTGAAATGTAGATTTTTCCCGAACGAGGTGGACTTGTTTTTTTATCGCTTCACGTGGATCATATTTGTTCTCACTGTTTCCTTGTTTGCATGTTCGTTTAACGTGAGAATGGAGTACGATGAAGGCAAAGACGATGCATCAATTGTTTTGCCTTATCATGTTTGCAGGGTATCGAAACCTGCTCTGTAACTATTAACACTGCGAAAAATGTTCCGAAATACTGAGTAATAGATACCTGCTTTCGATGTTCAATAATTAGAAAAAAAACTGCGAGAGAAATGGAATCTCACCATTTGACTTCTTTTGGGAACAACGAGGACGAATCATACTCGATGCCACAATCCCATGTGATCTGAAGGAGATGCAACGCGATCTTAAGAAATGGATTCGGAAGCGGTGTGAGAAAGGCACCCGCGGTGACATTGTGATGAGAAATCAGAAGTTGTGAACGAATTGTTAATGTGGCATGCTATCATGTCTTGGTCGCTATCCAACATATGTGGGTACTTTTGGGACCGCACTTCACGCATGTCGAACGTCTCTCCATAGTTAGACGAACGTGACTGGTTTTACTGTTTTAGCATGCTCCAGTGACGGGAATTTCATTGTGTCTGGACCACTTTGATTCTTGATGTAAAAGAAAAGTCTAGAAAAGTTGTTTGCTTAATAGGAGACTCAAATTTCGCGGAATAAGAGGTGTCGAAGTTACAATTTTTGACCGGGTTGAAGATTACTACTACCGGAGATCCCCGTTCTAAATTTCTACTCATCACTGTTCATCTTGGTGTTGATTAATACACAAACTGCTATAACCTAGAGTGTGTTTGCGATAATTGGCCAGACATTATTAGTTGGGCAAGACGATGTGGAATAATGTTATTTCTCGGATAAACTGCATGTTGTGTGCCCGATCAACCAGCACGCGCCGTACGAACTCACCCGATTATACGCTGATGTCATACTAGTCGCACTTGTCATCAAACACGCACATCTTCTGACACATTAATCAAGCCATCGATCTGAAGTCATCCGATAAAACACGAGGTTCTTTACTTGTTTGAACTTTTAATGTCGTTTGGTGGCGACTCTGTTTACAAGTCGGTCAACCTGATCTGTCGTTAGCCTACACCAGATTGCATCCAAATTTTGGTTTCGTCATTTGTAGTTGGATTCGTTTTCCTAAAGAATCATACTATATGTAATGTTTATCTCTCTCTCTCTCTCTCTCTCTCTCCATTCTCTCTATCCCTGTCCGGAAACATCTGGTCAGATTCCATTTGCACCTTCAGGTTTCAAAGTGCGCTTTCTCAAAGTGTTCGAACCGAAACTGAATTATTCCGATCATGATGTGATCAAGTGGGTTCGCTATATCGGAAAGAGTGGTCTGTATGAGACACGCTGTTAAGAATTCGGACAGCCTGTCCCGAGTTCTATTTGTCACGCTAAAGAGGACTGTCTCTAACAGAATCATACACCTTCGTTGCTTAATTGGTCGATGCATGGCCTTCATTTAGACTCAACACACATTTATATATACATATACATTTGCATAATATTCGCATCTATTAGTCTGATGTTGTGCGCGCTCTTTCAGTGTCACTTTGCGATGAGGACTTCAGCGGATCTGAGGAAACGACAGTCGTCTTCTGTCTTCCTTTCTACATTCTTGCCTATGTTATAAATCCCGTATATAACCTCTGTGATCCTACATTCCACCTCCTTATCCTGTCGCTGATACGGTCATATGTATCGGCATTCACAATTTTTATGCGATATGACTACTTGCCGTTGTTATTGTTGTTTTTCTTCTTCCTCCTTGTTATTTGCTGCCTTCATTCTTGCTGTTGTTTCCGTGCTCCTGGTTTCTATCTCTTCAACCTAGTCACTTAACTGCTACAATCTGCCCCTCATTGGCTTCTAATAGCATTCGAACGCACACTTGCTTATTGTCCGTTTTTATGTCTACCACTCGAGGTTGTTCGGGTCACGTTTAGTCTGTACGTTTGAATCTCGGTAATTGAGTCACCACTCGGTTTCGGCTAAGTGGTCCTTATACGAAAGTACTGATCAAGTTGGGCAGAATATTCTTTACATCCTCCCTCATGAATCTGAAAAGTGTTTGCAATGTAAAGTGTGGATGTCATAGTTTGTTATATTCTTATCAAATGGAGAATGTGGTCAACGTTGTTTGCCCAAAACTAATATTCTTAATAATGCGTTCTTCCGTTTCCCTTTGCGGGGTCCGCTCTACCTGATTGACGTGCTACGTAGAAGTATTTCTTTTTGAGTGTGCCAACTAGAACACAGAACCCAGGTGATTAGTCCTGAGAATTTAGTTACAAATAAATGTTCCTCTTAATGTCTTACTTCCTGTGAAACAGCTGACCTAGTCGGTTCGAACAATCGTTATTTGGACCGTGTGTAGACCTAGATAGTCTGACAGTATCCAAGCCCGCCTGTAACCTTATTGTTTGCACGACTCCAGACACTTGATGTGACCCCAAATCGTTTGTTTTCTCACCTACCTTTTAGTACGTGCAGCATATAAAATTTATAACCGTTTACTTTATCGTGTAATCCCTTGTCATTGACTAATGAATATGTGATCGTAAAGAAGCTGTAAGCTAGGATCATTCGATAACACACTACCTTTTAGATACTGATGTTGTGTACACAATGCTGCTGACATCAGGAATAGTGTGTTAAGGAAAATTCACGAGTAGTGCTTATGCTGCTGCTCTTTACTGGCGGATGCTTCTTCGTCAGTATGCACATGCACCTCTGGTATCACGACATTTTCAGATCCTCATCATGTTTACCATTGCTTTAAGTGGAAAAGCATAATGTACAAGCACCTCACAGTTGGAGAAGGTTTGAGTTTTTTTCATGGCCTCCTACATAGTACTACGCTCATTTTGTTGGCAGGAAATCTAGCTTGTACTCAACAATTGAATCAAGACGGTCAGGTGTTTTTGAAAGTCTTTTCAATGCGTTGATCTTTCGAACTTGTATCATCCAGACAGCTTCTCGAGCTCCATTCTTATTTCACTGAGAGTTTGGCGAAACCCCTGAACAATAGAGGTCAGCCACTTCGACGTCACATCCCATATGCTAGTCAGCACCTATTCATTGTATTATTAGTGTGATCTGTTAATGTTTGCATACTGCTGTGGTATGTGCTTTCAGCTGACGATAAATTCCCCGGTCTGCCTATGTGCATAGCTTGGTTTTCATGGATAATCTGGTGCAGAATGTTTCTGTTAGGTGCCTTCTTGATTCGCTAAACTGGTGAATCATGGGTTTTAATCCTAGTATAACAACTTTGCTTGTATGTCCAGGCAAATGCCGAATTTTATCCCAGGAAGTGATTGGGCAGAAGGCGAGGCTGCATTCGTTTACGTTCAAGCTCTTCATTATCAAGAAGGGGTGCTACTCTGCCTTTATTTGGTTTTGAAACTCTTCGGAAATCCAGGAGGCTGGTTCAATCGTTTACTACATCAGTATGCTGTATTTAGAATCGTCTGCTTAAATGGGTGCGGTTCTGTGTGAAGCAGTTGGCCATAGATTTGTTCATTCAACTTTCAGGAATCGGGTCTCTTATGATGAGTTGTGCGCATCCACGGCGAACTGACACGTGACTGAGTTTTGCATTTAAACATTGACAAAAGCTCTCTTGGTTACATATATTACAACCTTAGGAAAAGGCTTATATAACCTCGGAATCAGGCGTTCGTCGTGGCTTTCTGACAGCTGAAGGCTTACACTGTCCAATTCAGCCACTGATCGATAGCATACTCAACTACTTACCGCAGTACATGTGATTCTCGTTGTCTTCGTTATCACGACAAACTGGAAGTGTCCGGGCGTTTTGTTTTTCCCAACTCAGAATTGGTCGCCTGTTTTAAACAAATATTGTAAACGTAACTAGGTGATGCATACTAATCAATACATTCGCAGACAGTGTATGCACACTCTTCGTAACCGGTTGTCCGGTTGCCTGCAGTTGAACGCACACTGGCAGTCTCAATCGATATATGACATCAGTATACAGTATATATGCATTATCGTGGATCATTCAGCGCACAATCGTCCCGCATGTGCTGAAGTCCAATAGAGTATTGACATTAAGTTAGAAGGGCCAGCAACAGCTGTGTGCTTTATGTAGGGTAACTGCGTACCGATGTTTGGAATGTGGCGACTCAAGTTGTCTGAAGAGTTGCAGCCTGTCTACGGTAAACGCTAGTGCACCGGATCCCTTGGCGATGCGCAAGCAAGCGTGCGCACGAAAGACCATTCGCGTGTCCTGTTAAGTGTGTGCGCTCAGTCAGTCTGTGCGTTGGACCCGTTTGCGTAATTCACCATTCGTGACACGCCCGTAACCTTGCCCTTTTCTACGTATAGTTGGATTTGGTCATGTGACCTTCATTAGACAAATGAGCTCTCGCATGCTTACGCTTGCATGGTGACATGGTAGAGTCTACTGTACAGCTGTGCCTGTCTGCAGTTTTTACCGCACACTTATCATCTTGCTACAATACAGTACTGCTGTTCAACTCTACCTGCCTTCCGAATTCATAACACAACAACTAAGTAATCTACTCGTTACAGTTTACGAGCTACTTCGCTGTCTTTTGGGATTATGGGATACAACACTTACATGTACCCGGGCTTATATTGTACCGTTAAGAACAAAGTGTTGAATAGGTATATCGTTTTAGATAAATCGATAGGGGAGGCAAACTACGGAAGAGAAGAGTAAAAAAAGATCTGGAATAAAAACGAAAATTTAGCCGCATCCCCTCAAACATTTTACAAGCACATTTTACCCCACAACAAGCAGCTTGTTGATAGTAATGATGAATACAGTACTAATTCACTGAAATTCTTCTAGCCTTCAGACCACCTGTAAAAAACCAACTGGATGATCTTGATGTGTGCATCAGATCTATGCTCGAATCCGTCAACTGGTAAGGCGTTTACAACAGACTCAGATAAGGTTTTATATATATATATATATATATATAAAACCTTATATATATATATATATATCCAAATTAGCAGTCACCGAAATACTCAACTCCGAATGGATCAACAGGATTGAAGAAGCCATAAGGCTTTCAATAGTCTCTAGCAAAACAAAAACATAAGATTGATTAAATGAAATATTCCAGCTTCTCAATCTGCCAAAGTGACAAAACACCGAGCCTATACATAACCTATCAGACCATCAGTTGACACTCGATGAAAAGGCCGTTCTGTTAAAAGGTCTGGAATCCACGGATGCGAACGCATCCTCAACAGAATTCGTTGCATATTCTGAATCGGCACTGAAACGCAGTGGTCTAGATAAGAAAATGCAGCAATCTGTCAGGACAGAGATGTGTCAACAGCTGACCAGTCGAAAACCAACAAACATCTTAATAACTAATGAGAATGAAGCGCTGATGCCAGTTAAGAAGAACGAACAGATTGTCATCCTGCTGACAGAGGGAACGCCATAGTCGTAGTGAACAGGCGGGACTATAAGGACAAAGTGGACGATCTTTTAGAAGATTTCACCACCTACGAACATGTCATAGGAGAACCTACGATAAGTCTGAGGGCTCTAACCACCAAAACTGTGACAGCTGTCAAGAAAAAGAAGTCACTTGCAGAAGAACAAGCTAAACAATTTAGATCTATTTAGGGGTCAGTGCCACGACTGTACTGGTTACCAGATGTCCACAAGGATCAAGTATCACATTGAGACCAATCACTGCATCGAGGACAGCCTCGAACTACCAATTGGCAATATTCCTTTCTCGTATTATCCGGCCACGTTTACCTTACAACAATCTTGGCGCATCAGAAATGTAAAGCAGCATTTTCCCGAAACAAATTTTAGTAGAGCAGTCAAAAACGTAAATGCGCACGATTTATGGCCTGGCAAATTTCTCTGCATTTTATCAAGCGCGTACTACAGAACAGGAGATTACAAAACGGGAAATAGGGGTCAATTGTGAAACTAGACATATCAGCAAAACACACGGTGGATCTGTTCGCTAATCAGACAATGTCATCGTTACCATGGAAGTGATAAACTAACAAAGGAGTCTTTCTGCACACACAGAGGTGGACACCAACATTTCAGAGCAACTGCCTCAGCATATCGTAACAACCGGAACTTATCAGTTGCGTAAACAACCAAGAATGCCTGCATGGGGTCCATCTCGTGATGGCTCTCCATGAGATGACGGGCGATCGCTGATGCTGGTGGTTGTGTGCCGGTTGCTGGGTGCACACATGGGTATCAGTTTGCATCTGCGTCACATGTTTCCTCACCCACGCTGGGATGTGTTCCGAGATCCGAAACTTCAGCTGCTGTTCCGTTATGCCAATTTAGTCGACTTGGCAAATACATGAAAATCGGTAAATGATATGGGATCTGGCGAACGGAGGTATCTGAGGTTTTAGAGAAGGAACAGGAATCCGTTTTGTGATATAGGTTAGCATTAGCTCTGCGACATTACACGTGCGTAAAACAGCGGCCTTCAATCGGCGTTGCAGTGACGTACTGACATCACACCCTTTAAACGGCAGTTGTAGAAACGCTTTCATCTTTGGTGCCACCATGAACGTTTGCTCGTGCGGATCTTCTTTAGAAAAGAAAACCGAGCTCGAAAGACAATCCCTAAAACAGATTTATTTCTTCGATATGTGGACGATGTGTTAGTTGTGACTGACAGTAAAGAAAAGGCCGAAGACGTTCTGACGGTATTTAACGGATTGCACACTAAATTCTGAACACGAATGTAACGATTCCCTTCCGTTCCTGCATATCTGCCTTACTCGAAGGACTGACGGATCAGTGCAACGCTCAGTTTATCGCAAATGCACCTGGAATGGCCAATACCTGCACTTCAACAGCTTCGTTCCTAGGCATTATAAAACGTGCCACATCAAGACGTTGTTCAGTAGAGCCAGAAAGATTTGCACTCAGGACACAATCCTGAGTGAGCTGCAACTAATTAATCAGGTTCTCTTGGACAACGGATACCCCCAATCATTGATCACCAAATTTTCTAAAGAAGATCTGCACGAGCAAACGTTCATGGTGGCACCAAAGATGAAAGCGTTTCTACAACTGCCGTTTAAAGGGTGTGATGTCAGTACGTCACTGCAACGCCGATTGAAGGCCGCTGTTTTACGCACGTGTAATGTCGCAGAGCTAGTGCTAACCTATATCACAAAACGGATTCCTGTTCCTTCTCTAAAACCTCAGATACCTCCGTTCGCCAGATCCCATATCATTTACTGATTTTCATGTAGTTGCCAAGGCGACTAAATTGGGCCATAAATCGTGCGCATTTACGTTTTTGACTGCTCTACTAAAATCTTGACGCAATTAGCTGGGCACATTTCCTGAATTAGGTTAAGGATCTGGAATTGAAAACATGATACTCGTGATAGCGATTTGTGCTGGGTTCAACCGTATTCTTCAACGGATGGTCGGATCTGCGAACATCAGTTTGCTGGACACGAATTCACTATGCCATATCTCATTTGAACCCATTTTCTAATAGGTTTATCCTGCACTTGACGAGGCGGAACCACCAATCTTACAAGTATAAGGCAATTGATTGTGGAACTGTCTGGTTCGATATATTGAGACACACATCAGGAATCACTTGGGTGAGCTTGGATTAGGAGTATAGTGTCCGAGCTCACAGGTTATACTCCTGACTTGTTTCTTTAATTCGGTGCGTATACAGCATACTTCACGACTCGTTTCATCCGCTGCAATCTGCGAGACATCTCAGCTTGTTAGAAATTTTCCGGTTTGTTGGTAGAGACAAAAACTGAAACGTCTAAGTAGAGGGTCTAATAGCATGGACGACCGCCCACAAGATCTGATCGGCCGATACTTGCTGGCAAATTGCTACATTCAATTGCAAGATGGTGATGTTTGTAATTGCCGTTTAAACAATCTTTTCAATAAACTAGGCTATCAGATGAGCTAAGTGTTCCATGTTGTCAGCACCAATCTGCTGAGAGACCAACGAGAGGCTCTTGAATCCGTAGTCCTCCTAGTAGACATGCACCATTGACCACGCACATCCCCTCTGTTCTGTTGGACTAAACCATGTCTATAAACGGATACGGTTACTGGAGTTCAGCATTCTTAAAAATCGCCCAACCAGCCGAGTTATTTTAATCAGTCCAGTGGCAGCGTGAGCGATTCATAAACGAATTGTGTCTTCCGATGGAGTTTTCAGAGTAGAGGGTGCTTATTCATTAATCACAAAACTGTTTCGTTATGGTGTAGCCTATTCTTAGCCGATCGTTTTCGAACTGAACTCAAGTGAGTGGGTGTATATTAGCGTTGCAGGTTTCGTTTTATCATTTACAATGCACATCCGCCAGTTTATCATTCGTGTACTCTGTCCACCTTCTTTGTTTTTACATCGATTGTGAACTGACTGTACTCGGCACACGAAGTGTACATGGGCGTGGTTGTTGCGCGATAGACATGTCAACTATCGACGTATTTGAGGATTTGTGAGTTATGAGCTTGATTCGTACTGTAAACGTTAATATAATACTGACGAGGTGAATTGTAACTGATGGATTATCCGGCGGTTTTTTCTCGCCGTGTGTCACTCACTAGCAAGTGGGTTATTGTATCTCAGTTGTTTTGGGATGTGCTCCCTGGGTCTGATTTCAAGCTTTCTATCTGTTCTACCGATAGAATTTTTGCCACAGTTGTGTTAAAATTCATGGATACAATGACTGGTAAAAATCCAGAGCTAGAGACAACTCGATGGTTTATGGGTGTCGAACAAATTTTGTTACAATGTGCTCGTGTGTCAACGAGGAAGTTTTCCTCTTCTCACAATAATTGGCGAAGTTTTCACCTTTAGAGGGAATTCCAGTCTAGACAGCCATTTTAGACACTCCCACAGCTACAATGCGTAGAAGCAAATTTGCTTTATTTCCGAGCAAAACATTTCGGGAAATTGTTAACTAGAGATGCTTTATAAAACATGCGCAGCCTGTTATCCTTGGGGCATATTCTTGCTGCTCTTTGGTGTAACGTACGTACCACTCACTTCTCATATGCAACAGGAACAAGACTCCTGTTTTTCCCTCTAAGTTGATTTTCGGTACACTGAACATTCAACAGATTCATCTGAGCGGCCTCGGAGCTAAATGTCCGAGAAAGATGAACTATTCTGTCGTCCTTATTCAGCCGTTTTGCAAAGAATGAAGATGACAGGGTTTACGGCTTCAATTCTTTTACAATCCGTCCATTATTTTATCCAGTCTTGTTTTTATCGACATTGTTGCAGTTTTGATATAACTACAACATTATGAGATCAACGTAGAAAAGTGTATGAAATGTCTGGACTTACCAATGTCTTACTGATAAGCTAGCAAAGCTTTAGGATTGCACTACACAGTACGTTAGTTTCCTTGGATTTTGCGCTTTCTCTCACTGATAGGCTGAAACCGATGCGCGTCTGAGTTTGCTCTAGATGATTTTTATTTAAACGAACGTTACCTTTTTAAAAGACTGTTACCAATTGGAGTTGGAATGAGAAAAAGCTAATGAAAATAATCATACCTCAGCAAGCGGAAAACAGTAGGTGGCAATGAGAAAGCAGGAATATTTCCTCTACCTAACCGTTTCTGGTGGACAGGCGGCGTGAGGACTCTGCTTGGTATACTGAATGTGTATGTCAATCCTGCTATTGAATCGCTTCAACGATTATACATTTATGATAGACTGTGGCAAATTGATCCAGATTGGACAAAGCCTGACATAGATACAGCGCCACCTGAAGGCCAAACGGTTAGCTTGATACGAATTACACCAGAGTTGGTTATTTGGGCTAAGCAAAAGTATACTTCGCAGCCTATTGTTAGGCTGAGATTGTGTCTTGTGGGCCAAGAATCTTCCCCCTGTTATATCTTTTGTGTACTGTTTAGAAAAATGGGACTTATCGTAGTATGTGAACATCCGAAATAGTAGAAATGATCATTGTGAATCTTGGAACATACTGTATTATCCGGTTGTTTCATTTTCACAAATTGAGACATAACTCAGACATCACTATCAGTCAGGATGGAACGTAGAAAGTATTCTCCAGTAGCGTTGACAACAACACAGTCTGGCCAAAAGAGATTTCACAGAATGGCAGGTCTAAAGTAACTTTTCTAAAATGACAACGTCATTCCTTGTCTGCTTCGGAACTAACGTGGAGATCGAATCACACTCAAGCTTAACGTGATTGCTGCTATGGCTTACAAAGTTTTCGATCTCGACTCGAGGGTCGGTGGTAAATTTTGATATATTTCTGTTGGTTTTTGTACGGAATTTATTGGGGATTAGATTGTAACTGACTATAGTGACCTACTCTGAAGCAATTTCCCAGACCACTGCAAAAAAGAAGACCGGAATTATTTCCACAAATACATTTCACGAATTCGTTGTTATATCCCATTCAAAAATAGGACTGACGAAAGTATGCATAAAGTTGTTATCACAGACAAAAGTGCCATGAATTCCATGAGCAAACCGTTCGAAATTAAGTTTGTAGAAAACTCATTAGGGCACATGTGGACATGTAACTCAGTTGTCACTACGGACCACAAACTCGCACAGAAGCTGTTTCGCATTCAAAATTCTAAGATACGTCCATCAAATGCATATGATCTTCCATGAATACTCAGCTCACAGTCAGGCAATGGCAAACGAAAAATAACATAAACAGAAAGTTATCAAGGCTTGTAACATTCGTTTGGACTTACTTTTCACTCATTGCCTACTCCCCTCGTTGTGAGTAGTATGCTTTATGACATAATTGTGCCCATGTGAAGGTC
>LUCH01018764.1:0-11815 GCA_013368495.1 Paragonimus heterotremus | reverse complement strand
CGAGAGATACATTGTGCAAAAAACTGTTTCTGACTTCTCTGTACCAGTTCAACCGCCCACAATTTGGTGTGAAGTGGGTTCCAGCGATTACTCAGCAGATCATGGACACGATGGTATCTGGTAAGACGTATGCAATGGCTTACCTGGACGACACTGTTATTGTTAGTACCACTTTTGAAGAACATCAGTCACATCTCGCTTCGGTTTTTAAACGCATCAAGGGGCATAGTTCCGGCGTCATGTCCAACAAGTGCTCCTTCCTTATGAAAGGTATTCAGTACCTGGGTTCCGTTATTGACCAGAAGGGTCGTAGGCCTGACCCAGAGAAGATAAAGGCTACAACAAAAATGCCCCCATCAATAGATAAGACTGCCCTCCAGTTGTTCGTGGGCCTGGTAAACTTTCACAATAATTGTGTGTCATATGCATGGTGTTTGTGCACCACTAAGTCATCCACTTGCGAAGGATTGTCCATGGCTGTGGTCAAAAGCCCGTTCGCATGTATCAAACAAATATTGATCTCCAAGTTGCTTTTAACCCATTATGACCCAAAACTAGAAATAACTGTTTGTTCAGATACATCGCGATACGGAATTGGAGCGGTTATTCTGCACACATTTCCCGATGGTTCACAGAAGGCAGTCTCACAGATTTCGCGCACACCAAATTCGACTGAGAGGAATTACAGCTAAGTAGAAAAAGAATTGCGGTTAAAAAATTTCACAAAGTGTAACGCGGACGGAAGTTTACGTTATATACAGGCCATGGGCTTTTCCGGTCAGCTGCTGTTACAAAAAAAGGGTATTCCGGTTCACACTGCCAATCGATTACAGCGATGAGATGCGATGTTACCAGGGTACACTTTTGAAATTCGATTCGAAAAAACATCAAGTTTTGGGCATGCAGATGCATTATCTCGTCTCATAGCAAAACAGGTGGTCACAATGCCTGATGTGGACTCAGTCATTTCATCAAAATTAACAGATGATGAAGTTTGCAAAGTTTTTTCCAACTCAATTAGCAGTCTACCAATAATTGCCAAAATGGTGGCAGAAACAGCAGCGAAGGATGCCCCATTACAGCAGATTATGCACTGCCTCCAGAACGGTCGACCAACTAGTCCAATAAATGAGATGGAAACAGTCTTTCGCCGTAGTGAATTACTTACCATGATCAACGGGTGCTTAATGTTAGCAGACTGGGTAGCGATTCCAAAAGTTTTACGGCAGCGCGTAATAAGGCAGTTACATTCGGGCCACCTTGGTGTTAGCCTCATGAAGTTGGTGGCTTGCAGTTACGTTTATTAGCAAGGGATCGACGGGCAAATCGGAACTTTGGTCCGATCTTGCAGAACTTGCGCAATGGCGGCAAAATGCCCGTTAAATCTGAATTGTACTCATGGCCCAAGTCTGGCAAACCTTGGTCCCGGGTTTATCCTGATTTTGCGGGCTCATCGAGCAGACTTTTTTATTTATCAGCGATCGATGCACACTCCAAGCGGCCAAAAAATTAATCCATGCGAATTGCTACAGCGTCAACAACTGTTTCTCATCTTCGGTGATTATTCGATCAATCTGGTGTTCCGGAAGTTCTAGTGACGGACAACGTACAACGATTCAGTTCGGTGGAATTCCGAGCATATAGTGTCAACAACGGCATTCATCATGTAGTCACGCCAGTTTATCACCCACAGTCTAATGGCCTAGTAGAGAGAGTTGTCGATACGTTTAGGGAGATCTTACGGAACTTGGAGGGAGAAGGTAAAGTAAAGGAAGTGGTTGATGTTTTTCTGAGGGCCTACCGTCCAACACCTAATCTAACGACACGGAAACAGCAGTCACCGGCTGAAGCATTTTCTGGACGACAGTTAAGAATTCCACTTGATGCTTTACGCCCAAACATCAATACAACAGAGATAAATGGGCCATTGGAAGCGCATCTCAACAGGCATCACGGAACACTCCCACAGATATGTCCGACGAGGAGGTGCAGTCTGTGCGGAATATGCGTCGTGCTGGGAAAGTTTGGCTACCAGGCCTAATTGTCAGTCGCAAGAGTAATGTCGTCTACCCAGTCAGAGTTGGAGAATTCATCTCGACACTTCATGTCAATCGCTTGAGACAACACGTCGATGGTAGCGAGGGATGCCATCCGACCAACGATCAACTACCCACTGACATACTGTTAGATACATTCGCGTTAACGCCAACGTACCAAACACACCCAGTCATCTCAGACACTTTAGATGTTTGCAGATCTAATCATATTCGTCAGCCAATCAGACGTTTAAGTGTTAACCCAGAAAACATTCTTATGACATATGGCTAACTCGCTTTGGTCAAAAACAGAGGTGTTATGGACGCGTTCCTGTTGTTGCAGATAGTCGATGTACTTTTATCCTAACGCCTGCTCATTTGTCTTACCGGCCGTTTGTGGTCTGGTTACACTGAATCAGTAGGTTTCTGCTTTCTGATTGGTTGTTCGTCAGACTGGTTATGCTCATGGGTAACATGTTACACACGTTTTGGCTACCCACTAAGTAGCAGAAATCCAGTGTACGCTTTGAAGTCGCGTGTTCTGATTCCGCACGGTCGTTCGGGTTATAGCACCGTCCTCGATAACCGTTCCCACTTATTCGCAAAGCATAAGCTTACAGGAACCTCGGAGGACCTAAGGACGTTCCATTTTGTTCGAACTAAAATGTAGGCGGGAATTCCGTGAACACAGCTAACTCGTACATGAAAAGGTCCTCCTCAGAGCCCGCGGGAAAAAAAACTTCCTAATTAAGCATACGCGACGACTAAAAAATAATAAACCTTCGGCTGTCTTTGCGACTGCCCGACGGGGAGACTTCGTCTGATTCCCTAGTTTTGGCTCAGTTATTCAGGGAGTACTACTCGGCAGCGTACAACGTCGCACCACCGGATTGGCACTCTCTCCTTCCGCTGTAGACTCTTCGGCAGCCACTGGCTGCCGCTGAGTTTTTTTGTGCCAGACGTTGATGATCTTCTGCACAGTGTTTTTCGTACAATGCAATGGGTCCTGACAAGATCCACCCCAGAATTCTCAAAGTAGCTTCCAGTCTGTCGGAATCCCTTTATAAGCTGTTTCAAAAGAAAATCCAGACTTGCGCTCTTCCTAGCTCAGGAAAAAAGTTGACGGACATGCCTGTATTTAAAGCCGACGACCGGCACTCTCCGGCTAGCTAGCGGCTAATCAGCCTTACCGACATTCCGTACACAATCATGGAGCGCCTATTAAGGCTTGCCAGCCTCAACCACTTCTTATCATTATTCTTCTACACAGCATGGCTTCCTTCCTAACCGGTCATACATAACAAATGCTTGTTTTCACAGACAGTCCGACAGAGGCTAAAGACAATGGCCCCATCTCGGATGCTATCTACTTTGAATTTGCCGAGGCTTTTCACCGCGTTCTACACGGCACACCGAAACACAAGCTGAAAGCCTATGGCATTCAAGGAGGTGTTCTCCGTTGGATTGTTCCTTTCCCCGATACTGTAACTTTTAGTGTTGGAACCGGATGAGACATGTCGTATCCATCTGTCATTTCTGCGGGAGTTCCTCAAGTGTCAGTGTTAGGTCTTCTGTTATTTATCGCCTACCTCGATGACCTTTCGGAAAATATTTCCAACAACGCCCTCCCATATGCCGACTACCTAACAATCTGAAATGTCCGTGATCCCAGTGTACTACAGATTAGGCGTTGGTCGGACGATTGGAGCCTCAAATTAAATGACAATAAGTGCGGACATGTCACTCGGTGGAGACTCTGGCAGTGCCTGCGTGGTTCACAATACACTCGGCACAGTAAATATCATGAAAATTGATCAGAAGAAAGATTCGGACATCTACTCGTCGTCTAACTCGTCATTCAAGCAACACCATGAGATGGCAGCAAAAAAAGAATTTGCCGCTTCTAGGATGATCAGGCGCACTTTCTCCCACAAACAAGTAAGCGTTCCAAACGCTTTACGGAATTTATGTAAGATCGCCCTTCGAGTGTGCTAATCAGGTCGTGTGTACAGGTCTGAAGAAAGCCGTATCAGCTGCTGAGCGTGTCCAGCGAACAGCCATCAAACTAGTCGTGGACCTTAGGAATGTCGCGTATGAGCTTCCACTTAAAATCCTTGATTTGTATCTACTTGAATATCGATGACCCCGCGGTGATTTACTTCTTACACACTTCTTCTTTACAGTAGGTCTCGTCGAACAGTTCCTCATTATAGCGAATGATGACGGCCAACCAGGACATAACAGGAAACTTTTCAAGCTTTGTCCTTGGACCCTCCTTAGGCAGCAGATCTTTTCTTAGAGGGTAATTAACCTTCAGAACATTCTTCCTTCCGAAGCCGTTGGCAGCGCTTCTAAAAGTAGCTTCGAAGCAATATTTACTCCTCATTTACCAAAAATCCATTATCCCAGTGACCTCGCTCAATTCTCGGTATTTACTGTTGTAGTGGTCTAATTAATTGAATGATAAAAATGGCCAAAAATATGGCGGCACCAAAGACGTCGTAACGGTAGCGGATAGGTGAAAGAGGTAGGCGTACGAATAAAACGAAAGACGTATCGATAAAGTGAGAACGACTCTTTGATTAATCAAAGTTTGCTGGATTCAATAGACCATCACATCAGAGAAGGACGGTGCTAGAGGTGAGATCCGGAACACGACGAACAAACAATTCCACGCGAGACGTGGGGTGATGAGCTTTGAGCGTCGACGGACCGGCCGACAAGTGGGGCTAAAATATTTCACCGCCTAATCAATTTACCAGCCCAAAGAATCCGCACGAACGAAGAAGACAGACATACTTCGGGGTAATTTCTGTTTATTCGTGTTGACGATTCAATTAAAAAAGTATTCGTGATGGTTTCAAATAGGTGTATGGGTAATGTTAACAAAACGGTATGTACAAAATGTACAAAAGTGGATTATGAAATATAATCTATGAAATGTGTATACTACACTGTAATCCCAAACAGTAACGCTATATGTAACGTGTGGTCGACACCAACAAGCGCGCACAGGTTGGATTCGAATTTCGTAACTGGGTGTGCTGGCTGAAACCTGTCAGCAAGGGGTAAATGCCTTCTTCGGTAGACCGTTAGCGTGTGAGTTTTGATATATTCTGAATGTTAATTGACGGGGTATATTATAAAACATGAAATAGGTTCATTTTGCCTTTGAAAAAAGCTTCCTTCAATGTGCTAGATATTTTTATCAGGGACGTTAGGGACTTGCGATATTTCGATGAAGAAATGCGTTGACGAGGTAGCTGAGATTCGAACTGGTTAACTAAAATAGTTTTAGTAACAAACGACTGAAGAACGTGCACAATATAAGTTTTAAAATAGTTTTATGTAAATTGTACATTCAATAATCCATTAAAATGTTGACAACAGTTGACTTACATGTGAGGTTGTATAATCATCACCATGTGGAACTGGGAACACAAGGTGTTTAGAGACACCGTGAACAAGTAGGTCCAACAGCAACAGGTGATTTTCGGGCTCGATGTGGGCTTTATTCTGCGTGGTCTGATTACCATGATGACTTTTCACTGTATTCGGGCATAAGCTGGTTTGCCAATACGGTAGTCAGAACTTAGATGAAAGTACGAATTATTATGCACCACATAATATGTTGAACCTCACAGGTCTATAACTGGGAGCATTTACGTCTTTGAGGACACGCAACATGCCGTTTTTCTCTGTGTGATCAAGAATTTGTCGGAGGTTTCAAACGATGACGGCTGTCGCAAATATCCATTGTCATTATATACTTGCCATAAACATCCATAGCATACTGTTTTAACTCCGCAGTCGGAGTATTTCACTCGAAAAAATGCCTAGAGTCGCTCACTTTAATTGCGGTGAGCCGGTGGTTTGTTGGGTGTGCCTTGTACAGCAAGACAGTTAGGTCATGGTTGTGTTCTAACGTAAAAGAGCTAACAACCAACATTGTTTTCCTCCTAGCGACGTTAAAGCGTGATTAACAGCATGTATCACGAGAGCTGAGCAATTGAAAGTAAGCGAACTCATGACTTCGCTGTTTCATGACAGATTTTACTCCCTACGTATAATTTTCTTCGCAGCACACCGCCGAAAATTATGCGCAGGGGATAAAATCTTTCGTAAAACAACGAATTCATGAGGGATCCATGGATATCTTGCAATAATTTAGTGATATCGTCCAAGAAGTTGAAAATCATCAGTTTCTGAGACCAAAATAATGGCTAGTGTTGAAAGCTTTGTTTTAACATACTGTTAGCGGGTATGTCCTTCATTTCGCGCAAAGATTGAAAATAATAATGTTGGGTGTCGTGTTTGTACATGTGCGTTTTCATCTGAAATAGCTGTTTATGTTTGATTACTAGTTAATCGTTCTATGTTGATAAATGATTAATTGTTCATAAATTTGATTTTAGGTGATGGATTATCTTCAGGGATTCGAGAATCTATTCGAGGATTGGGAATTTTCTGGCTTCCACGAATTTTGAAGTTGTTTGGAGAAATATATGAAGGAGTACAGTGTTTTGTACGTGTCTGGTTCAAGTAAGAAAGCAAGCAATGCAAGCTTGAAGTACGACGATGTGATCGTGAGTACTACTGAGGTTACGTGGTAGATGGCGTATAGATGTACCAAATACAACCGACGTAGGGGCCAAAGCCGCGGATTACGACGTGCTTAGTGAATTGAGTTCGCTTACTTTCAATTGCTCAGCTCTCGTGATACATGCTGTTAATCACGCTTTAACGTCGCTAGGAGGAAAACAATGTTGGTTGTTAGCTCTTTTACGTTAGAACACAACCATGACCTAACTGTCTTGCTGTACAAGGCACACCCAACAAACCACCGGCTCACCGCAATTAAAGTGAGCGACTCTAGGCATTTTTTCGAGTGAAATACTCCGACTGCGGAGTTAAAACAGTATGCTATGGATGTTTATGGCAAGTATATAATGACAATGGATATTTGCGACAGCCGTCATCGTTTGAAACCTCCGACAAATTCTTGATCACACAGAGAAAAACGGCATGTTGCGTGTCCTCGAAGACGATAATAGTAGTTACGCGCACACATGTTTCGCGCGGATGGGACAAGTAGAGTTGTCCAGACGTTTTCTGATGTGGTCGAATTGGATGCCACGCATGGAACCAACTGCCACAAGTAGGTCACCCGTCAGTTCATATTTGCGGTTGTAGCTTGAAGCTATACTAGTTTTTGTAACAGACTTGATGAGCCAGTATTTCTGGCTATATTCAGAGTGAAAACTACGTTTTTCTCTGTCGTCTGTTTGAAACCTTCCGAGATGTCATGGGAGATCACATACCTGTGGGGACGTTTGTGATGGACAAAATGGCGGACTCAAATGCGGGCAGCGCGTGTCGTGTTTGCGTGCGACATAATGTTGTTATTTCCATGTCCGAGATGCCAAGAGGAAGCACGTAAGTTGGTGTCGTTAACCCTATAATATCCACTTAGACACATTCATTTAGAAGTCGGTATTTGTTTAAACGTATGGCAATTGTAGATAACTTAGAAGTGTGAGTGAAAAATTTTGTCCATTCGTGGTTAAGGTTCAACCAAGATGTTGCTTTAATCAGATGCACAGACCCAAGATTTATGAATTACCTGCTGTGCAGTTGGCTCTATATAAAGCTTAAGTGGGCCATCCACGCGCAATCCGACGTCGTTCACTGCGTAGATCGAACAGACAACCGTCCGTAGAATGCCAATAGGAGGCTGAAGAAGCGTACTGATTCATGGAATCATTTAGCCACGGCCACCAGTAAAATTTGGTCCCACAGCCAGTGGCTAATGCGGAAGTTTTAGATGCAGCGCACCTATGTTTGTGACCGTCGTGAGGTGGTGAGCATCTGTGCGTGCGACTTTCGCTTGTCAGTTTGTGTTGAAGCCCCTAGGTAAACGTGCTCCCGTACTGCAGTGTGAACGCAAGACCAGTTCAATCAATTTTTAGTTTTCGGTGAGCCATGAGGGTGCACAACACACTCTGGACATCAGTAATGGCACATATGGGTGCAACTTCTACCGGTCCATGTGGTCACCGTGCATTCACATGCTGCCCGTCTTCGAACAGGATTTCTATCCATACATCGGGTTGTTGCTAACGAGACTGCATTTGTTCTAGGCCGTCCCCCAATTCATCGACGGTAGCTTGCCGAAAACAACTTGCCTGAAAGCAGCATGCTTCACCGAGAGGTAACTGTTGCTGCTGCCAATCCACCCCAACCGGATTACAACATACTGCATCAGGAGTTAACGAAGCTGCAGGATGTTTATCCCAGTGCTGGCAACCGTATTTTCAAGGCTATTATAGCCTCCATGCACCAGTCCATCGCGTAAGCCAAGGCGACCTCACCAAAGACGAACTTTCTCCTCGTTCCGTCACACAGTACGAAGCAGCCAAGATGAGAGGAGAGTGTTCACATGGGGGTGCCCTGCGGATAGTGTGGTGATCCCGTTAACATGAATGGCTACGGATAAGATGGTGACCAGCTAATTTTCCACTCAGGCTTTACGAAAAATACTGATTTGTTGCACTGCACTTTCCGCACTGGGCAACTGCAATCTCCTAACCAGGTACGTTGTTATTTCATGAACTATTCGGTTTTAGTTGCATCCATTTCAAACAACTCGTTGCCTCCGATGTTTAAACAAAAAAGACCCCGTCCAGCACCAGTAATTACTGATGACCCAGTTACGCCGGACGATGAGTTTCGTGTTGTTCAACCACGCAAACGAGTCCAAGCGAAAGTAATACCAAGTGGTGTCACGGACGTCATTGGCTGTGATAAGTCAAGCCACACCTCTGAACTTACCTAAGACTTACTTTTAGACATGTATACATAACAAGAAGAGGACTTATACTGAGGCAGAACAGAAAACAACAAGGCTGCGGTAAATCGCTGGGAATGATGCACATAGTGATGTACTTGTGATAAATGAACCCCATCACTTCCATTTTGTTTTCACCTTCCTTGGCGTCCAGCCGCAGATCGTGGCTCTGCGACTATAGGGTGCGTTTAGGCTGGCTGTCAGGCATAGACATCAGTGCGTACAGCCATAGATCGTGGCGTTGTGACTGTAGGGTGCACGTAGGCTGACTGTCAGGCATATATGTCAGTGCGTCCAGTTATAAACCTTCGAGGCTAAACGTACTATGTGGTGCATGGAACTTCATAATTTCACCCAATTCCTGGCTACTATATTGCCAAAACAGCTTATGCCCGAATACGGTGAACAGAAACTATGATAATCAGATAACACAGACTAAAGCTCACACTCTGCCCAAAAACACCTACTGGAGTCGTCTCTACTTACACACGGTGTCGCTAAATACCTGGTGTTTCCAGTTCCACATGGTGTTGGTTATATAACCTCAGGTTTAAGTCAGCTGTCATGGACGGTTTAATGGATGAGCAAACGAACAATGTAAAGAAAAACAATTCATAACTTGTATTGTGCACATTCTTCATTATTTTGTTTCTAAAACCAAAGTCCAAATTTTAGCTACATCGCCAAAATATTTCTTTATCTAAATATCGCACTTCTTAACGTCACTGACAAAAATATTCAACGCGTTGGAACAAACTTATTTTTCGTAGGCACATTTCATGTTTTCTAAAATACTGCGTCGAGTGCCATTCAGAATATATTAAAAAACACATATTTACGGTCTATTCATATGGGTATTGGCAATTATCCGTTTCACAGGATGCGCCTTGAAGGTCGTTCGAGAGATAAAACGGTCCTTTTGGCGCGGATCCTCGATTTTTAAATATTTTTCTGAAATTTCAAAACCGGAATTTCAGGCAAAGTACCCACAATACATCAATTGAAAATGAGCATCGTTGATGGAAAAATTGGAATACATCGAACAAGTCCCAATAGTGTTGGCTTGGTAATGAAAAATGTCCCACCATTTTCGCGAAAATATCCCGTTGTTGGCGTTGGCTCAATTTTTAAGTTATATAAATGCGATCATAGCAATGTTCGAGGTGGAATACGTCATCCTATGGCCTGAGAGTGCTTTACTCTGCAGCATTTTGAAGATATGGACGAAGTGGAAATATATGACCATGGAGTGTTGGCACTGCATTCCGACAAGAACACTAACACATTTGATGGTGAAACACATATGACGGCATTTCCAGCTTCTTTGTCTATACCATATTTATACTATTTCTATTTGTTTGCAAGATTCCAGGTAGATACTGGTCGATGAAACGTTGCTATTAGAAATGGTCGGGAACGACGTTATCATATGGTTGTTTCCATCTTCGGTGTATATGGAACGGCGTACGAACAGGGTATCAAGTTCAATTCTATCACCAATAATCTTCAGAAGTAAATTCTACCCGTTTTATTGCATTATTTCCAACTGGATTGAGGTCCCGTGGCGTTCATACAGAACAATATGCGGAAACATGAAATCAAGCTGCCTGCGGATTGCATCTCAGCCAGTCACATTGTGATGTTCAGAACACCAAGTATTTATCGCGGTGCAGAAGTATATTTCAATCATTATGACAATCAACGAAATCAAAGAAGATGATTACCATGTACCCAAAACATTCCAAATACAGGTTTTTCCTCACTTCCCACATGTGTTCGTTCTCCAAAATGTTCGTACTAAAGGTAGTTCGGAAGGAGCAGCTACTAGTGTGAACATATTCTGCATACCCAGACGCTGATCATAGCATAAGTCAATCGGGTGGAGCAGCTACTGGTGTAGACGTATACCGCATACCCTGACATCATTCAGAGCTTAGGTGAATCGGGTTGGAATAGCCACTGGTGTAAACGCATACCGCATTCTTAGACGTTGTTGATAGTCTGAGTCGATCGGCTGGAGCAGCCATAAGTTTGGACTCATACTACAGTTTGAGACGTTATTCATAGCTCAATTGAATCAAGTTGGAATAGCCACTAGTGTGAACCCGAACTGCGTGCCCAGACGTTGTTGATAGCCTTAGTCAATTGGGTGGAGCAGCTAGTAGTGTGAACCTATACTGCATACCCAGAAGTTATTCACAGTCCAAATGAATCAGCCACTGGTATGAACGCACACTTCTTTCTCAGGCCTTCTTTATGGAGCAAGCTAGCGATTTCATTCCCTGAATATATCAAATTTAACAATGTTTGATAATGAATCCATGTGTATTGTAATCTACACAACTCCTCTCTGTGATATAAGGCGGGGGAACAGTTTGGCGAGTTGGCTCGCGGGATTTCCCTTTCCGGCTATGAAAATGAAGTGGTACCTGACGAACAGCAAGGTTACGGTAAACTGAAAGTGTAATATGTATAATGCAACTGGTTAACTCGGGTATGTCTTGAATACTTTCTGCGTATACAATTCATTATACTTAAAAAACTTTGAGGCGAGGATTTGAAGGGTGAAGACGGGCAAGCGATAGATAAAGAAAATCAACTGATAAATACCGATAATGAAATTTAACAGCAGTTGCAGTCCGTATACGAGAAAGCAAACAACAGTTGTCTCATAAAGTTACGGGAATTCCGTTTGCGCCCTAAAACCTCTTGCACGTGCGCGGTAAACAGCAGTCGATTAGATCCATACAGTGACCAAAAGTGCCTCTGAGAAGCCTAAACCTTAAATTTAACGCGGGACGCGCCCTCTCTTTTCTGCACCAAGTTCAGTGAGTTTGCCCCAAGGTTCTATCCTTGGGCCGTTGCTATCCTAAATTTACACCAACGACCTTCCGAAAGTAATCCTCAATAACACCTTGTAATATGTTGATCA
>LUCH01018763.1:0-11198 GCA_013368495.1 Paragonimus heterotremus | reverse complement strand
AACAGCATGTATGTAATCTGACCCACAGACGTAACACGTGACATTAAAACAGTGAACGAGTTAGAGTTGGACCAATCATAGTCGCGATGTATCATGCGAGTGTGTGAGTATCCAATCGGATACGAGGTGAATGTAATGGATGTACACATACACACAACATATACATGTCCAGATGATCCGGTGAGACCTCAAAGCCCTCGGATGTGGTTTTGAAGGTCACTGAGTACATGCAACTCATTCTGCGAGTTTGAATCCAGTGGATCCCTTAAGCAACCAAAATTGGCGGCCTGAGTTGCATGTACTCAGTGACCTTCAAAACCACATCCGAGCGCTTTGAGGTCTCACCGGTTCATCTGGCCATGTATCACGATGTCGACCTGTTTGCTGCTGAAACGTTTAAAATTTTGATGACGCCTATTTGAAAACCTGAGGAAGATGACGCTTTGTGTCGGGTAGAAGCATACTTAACCGTTCCTGGGCCTGCAAATTGTGTGCATTGAACATGCGTAATCCGCCCGTAAAGTCGCTCTTTTTTAAAGCCATCACTTTACACGGCGCACGCAAAACCAAAACGTACATGTTACTGAGCGCTGTCTGGATAATTCTTTAATATAAATCGCGCCGCTGCGTTCACGTCACTATTTCGCTCAAAATTACTTATGTACCTAGATAGTTTTTTTTTATTTTCGACTGAAAAGGCTTCTGATTTTCCTTGTCGACATCTGAAATGCCCTTGAAGACCGTTCTAGAAAATTGCATGAAATGTTTCAATTAAGTCGATTAGGTCCAATATGTGTTGCCTCTGTGATGACTATGACGTTTTGGCGAATGTTTCCACCTACGTACTTTAGAGTTTCATTCGTTCCAAACGATGGACAGTTGCTTAATCGCATTGACCAGTAAAAAATCTACAGCCGATAGCCCACTCATACCAAAATTTGGTCTAAATTTGATAATACGGAGGGATAATATCCCTAGAATGATGACAATCAACCAAGAAATGACAAATAACAGAATACGATAAGAAGGACCAAACTGCGAGTAGATGGATTTAACTGGTATTTCATAAATACAATACTAACATGTAGCCAAAACAGAACGGAGGTGACCCGATCGGAAAAATAACGGTAAAGCAGTATCCAACAACTTCTCTGGGAAAATAGAAACCAGGGAAAGAATCAGGAGATTGATACGTAGAGGGGGCAACCAAAATAGGAAACGTGGAAAATCACAGCGTGGACAATGAGGGGGAGGATAAGAGTATAGCTAATTGAACAGAAGATAAGTCACACGTTAACCGATGGGTTTTGTTTTTTTACTTCACAACCGCGGCAAATAGTTCTTAAGGCTGGATAAAGCACTTCGGTCCAACATGCATCAGGTGGCTCGAGATCAGTTTGACGGGAACAAGAAGAGCGATCCCCCAATCCGGTGGAAAAGTTATCAGAAAGACACGACCTGATGGATGAGTAGAAACGCGCGAAGAAGTTAGGATTAACTGCAAGTATATAAAGTAAAAAAAATAGGGAGATGCAAACTGGAATGGTGGCTAACATCTACCTGGTAATAAATCTACCCAAATGGCTGCCTATTGTAACCAATTACATCAAGGATGTGATAACCACAAAAAATTTATCAGTTACGATAAAACATAGTCATCATTCTACTTAGTTCAACCACTGGCAAAACTCAGAGTATTTTTAAGTATAATTGTGTACGTTGGGTTCACGTTGTCAATACACCGTGTCCCAGCAAGTTGTAGCATTTAAAAGGTAATTAGTGACACTGCATTAAGGTTAAACTACGAAATGGCTCTTTAAATAATACACTATAAGATGGTTTGTTACTCAGACCTTCGTAGATGTGACTGCTATAGACAGACAGTATACCACGTGGTAGTTCGAAGGTATGACGGTTAGCTTATGATGTGTTTTAAGTAGTCTCTTGAGCGTGGCAATTAGTATCATGATCCTGGTGCTTGTACAGGTCATTTAGCTGTCAACAGGGAAGAGCTCAATTTAACTGAAATATGCTTGAGACCGATGGAAGATTCCTAATTTCAGAACAGCTTGTGAACAACCGGTAACTTGCTTATTGTTGACATTTCACCTCTGACAGAGAAGTTTCTTTAGACTAGAGGAACCCAGTGCAAATTTTGTGTTATTTAAGGGAGACTAGACGTAAGCAACCAAACGATGAAGAAGGTCATGAGTCAAGTGTGTACAAGCAGAGAGGCAATACTATCCGGAGGTTTATATTGAACAGACAGCACAATAAATTAGAAATAATGTAAATAAGCACTGAAGGGGCATTAGAAAAGCACCCAGTATCAGGCCATGACCATGGATTACGTAACCACTGGCCACGCGTCGGATACACGTCATGAAATTGATCAGGAAAATATCGAGTAAATTAGACGAGGTTTAGAACTACTACTACAAGAGCGCTTAGTTGTAGAGACTATTGAAATTACGAAGAACAGATGCGCCGTAAATAAAGATGGCGGGGCTGAACTTTCTGACACATGGCGGTCGATCTTAGATAGATCAGACTGAGGACTGGATGAAAAGACAATCTTAATATATTAAGACTGTGATTCTTTTACTTACTTACCATAGAAATAAACTGACTATATAAACGACCTATCTGAGAGACTACACTGATTTCATTTCTGCCTAACAGCTTACGCGTCCCCGATCCATCATAACTGGTAATCCAAACCTAGTAGTGAACCCCTGTCTATTTACACTTGACCTTCTGCGTCGTTTAGTCGCTTACGTCTAAGTTCCCTTAAATAGCACCAAATTTGTTCAACTAGTCAGAAGAAGCTTCTGTATGAGAAGTGAAACGTCACCAGTAAACTAAATCACTGATTTTTCACAAGTTGTTCTGCAATTATGAAGATCAGTTTTATCAGTGGATAAGTCCAGCTACTTAATCCGTTGGATATCTTAACGTACACAAGATGATGCTAACGAATCAGTCTAAAACCATCATATAGCGGTGGTAGATAACCGGTGTTCATTCGAAACAAGCGCACATGCAGTCAGTCGCAGTTTCGGTTATAGCTATCTTACTTCGCCTTATCAGGCTATTCAGAAGGTTGTCGATTTGTACACAGAAATTGAGATAAAAACTATGCATATCAGAGGCATTCTAATGATTGGCAGCAGTACGTTAAGTTTTAAAAAAGCGTCCGAACTGCTAGTTTTATACAAAATATCACCGTTTTAATGGTCCGATGAACGTTTGCAGTGAACGTATTTGATCAGAGAAGGTGACTAGATAGCCGCATTTGTGTAACCTAACCAGATGATAACCTTGGCTTGAGTCAAGTGAACATCACAATCATCGTCAGTGACTCACACTTAAGCCTCACAGCCACGCAACCGTAGGAGAATAATCCTAGGATATAGTATATATGAGACTGCACTCACTGTCTAGTTTCATTAATCCCCGGTTAAATAGTACGGAAGTGTAGAATTTCATGTGCACTTGGAACAGAGAATAGAACACGGAAAGGTTGAAAGTGAAATAAAATTCAATAACAGTAATTTACCGATGACAAGCACGAAGACATTTACGACACAACGCAGCATTAGGATGATGCGGTCGAATAGGTCCCAACTCGCATACGGCGCAGTGATCAGGCACCAGTCTGGCACAAGTCTGATGAAAGCGGATATAACGCACTAATTAAAAACACGGTCAAAATGAAAAACACATGCAAAACAAAGCAACTAAAGCTCACTAACAATCGACTCTAGACTCCGGTCTGCTTCATGACCACAATAGTTCGAATGTGGAATAACATACGTAGTCCACTTTACATGGTCCGGAACTCCCCATTCACTTAACCAAGACAGTAATCAATAAAGACAGGGTAAACATCCAACGTATACAGTTTAACTGGTACTATCTTATCACTAACAGGACATCCTATTTCAGAAGTCATTAACATTATGTGGAAAGGGCCGGTGAAAAACCTTCGACTAAAAGCCATAAGAAAACAATCGGATCATAAATTTAATTCATTTCGTTGACTTTTTGTTTAGCACTGCAAACTAAAAACCTAAACTAATAGGTTGTGTCCGGGGGAAAATGATGGCATTGACTCCAATAGTGACACTGTACGTGCTTGAAGCGAATGCAGCAAAGCCTATACAAAGATGAAGGTCAGAATGTTCTAACACTACACACTGCATTCTAATGAACTGATCCAGAACAAAGAACAAGGTTATGCTTGGAACAACAAACTATGGTGTCACGAGCCGAAGCAACAAACAGTTCAGTCAACAGTTGTACGAGTATCCACAAGAGACCAGAGCAATAGGGTAACCGGATGTTGCTGACCACATCGGTTGATAGTTCAATGAAAGTACTTCTCACATGCTACTGATTCCCGAAGTGCACTCAAGAGCTTAAAATGGACAAACCATAGTCTATCGTGTTATCAACTCAAAACCTGAATCATTCAGACACTAACCCAATGAACATCACCCGTGATGGAAACAGACGATGTGTGTTGATAAGGGCTTTATCCGACAGTCTCATTCAAATAAATGTTAAGCGTTCAGCCTTATATGGGACTTTTGTCATTTGCAGATATGTCCCACATAATAACAAGCTCAGATCAGTTTCTGAGCTCATCGGCTAAAATGAAATAGGAATGCCCGCGTAACGACGCGTCAAAATCAATGTGCAGAAGTGATCATCGAGTACGTGATTGTGGTCACAATTTTAGCCCAGTTCAGACAACTATCTTGGATGATCGTGCACATTTCGAACACAGGCAAACTAAACGTTACAGGCTGTCATATATGTTAAGTCAATGTGTAGCTGTGTGACAAAGTTTTCATGTGAGTGGTACTCGGATGTAATTTCTATGAAGGCGTCGAAAAACAAGAATTTAAAAAGCCTCCGTCTGTGTCCATCAAATGTCAAATTACTGTTGTCTTCAATGGCAGCGTAACTGTTATACTGTCCAAATGGACGCCCGATAAACCAAGATGACTGTAGTCAGTGCATCGTCCGGTTCACAGGAGTTTGATGTCACCAATGCGTAGCACACATGAATTGGTGTCAAAGTTGTGGGCATATCACGTACTAAGTGGCTGTCACATGTAGAATATACATTCCTATACAATTAAATCTCTATATAGTGGAAAACGTGCTTCAATTAGCAGTGGAAGAGGGAAACCGAGAGGTTTCCCAAACCAAAAAAAAATTCGTCCGGAAAGGTCTCACCTCCAGCCTACTACACGAAAACTTAGCCCCCAAACCGGTGGGGAAAACCTGGGAGTTCGTAGTACATCCGGAGGCCTGTGATCAGTATATACGTCCTTCATATGAACCCCATCCATCCAGGATGCCCGATACATCATGCTCGAAGCCGTGTAAAAAGCAGACCAACAGCTCGAAGATGTAACAGAGAAAGCGGATCAAGTGGAGTATATCTGCCGAACCTTGAGGTCCAAGACTAATAAGAGCACTGCAACGTCTGCCTACAGTTACGGAGAGCCGGTGACCAAATTGGTTCAAATGCTTTTTGAATGGGGTCGAGCCATTGAAGGTACCTGGCGTGAGTTAGTTGAGATGGATGCCAAACTAGTTGGGTTTGTAAATCCAGTGTAGAATAAATGGAATGGCGATGATGTTGTTAACTGAGAATATAGGTGTCACCTATGAAATGTAAGACGCCACCTAAAACAATGAGCACAGTGTGTTTTGTTGACTCGATTTGAAGTCAGTACAGTACGTGTCACGTTGAATGAGGAATGATGGTAACGTCTGCGACCACGTTCCGTTGTAGGTAAACTGGTGAACTGTTCACCATGACTGTGGTGTATCAACAGTGAAAAATGAAGTTGGGCCTGAAGATGACAATAATATTAAATCTGAGTGCATTCTTCTTGGGATCGTGTATACGAAAAGGCCTCAATGGTTGGTACGATCTTGTCGAAAGTCTTCGCTTGAAACAAGTCTTGTCTTGTCAACGTGTGCCGCAATTCTACAATAGCGCTCTTTGAATGACGTAGCGCCCCCCATAGCACCGTCGGTATGCTGTAGGAAGTGTTGACCACACCAACAGAATTGCAGGCGGTTATTTTTAAGACAATAAGTTCGAAGTATATGTTGCGCCATGCCGGCGTCGTGTTTAAAACTGACAACTGTCATACACTATGTTGTTAAGTTTTCGTCGTGAATGAACTCCTCAATGGAACTGACTACTGCCCTATGAGAACGGCATCGAGCACCATTTGCAACCACACATGAAACATTAAGTTTTAGGTTCGCGTCAAACTACTGATGATTTGTTGGCATTTTCCAAACTGCTACGGTCTATGTTTTGGTACATACTACATTTGCTTAGATGCTATTGCTACCGTCATTCGCCTCAATGCTAATTTGTAGCAACTTCTGAATAAGAAAGATCGAATGTTGAGACACCCCACCACCAAAGCAAAAAAACACTGAAAGACTGAAAGCCAGTCAGACCAGTGTACTACAGGATTCATACTTACAAAAAAGAAACATCGAAGTCAAGCTGCCATTAAAAACAGCCGAAAGGTTGCGGCGGTTACTTACACAAGAATTAATCACCCGTTGACAACTGGACTGAAAAATGAGTTCAACAGTTTGATGTGGTTGCCTTAACTGAACACAATGAAACTGAATGATCAGGGTATTCGAAATGGTTACTCGGTTTGCTTCAGATCGTGTAAAACCAGTGGAAAAATCAGATGATGGAGAGCAATAACAAGTTAATGACAGTGTAAAACCAACTCACATTGCACGTATCTAGATGTTCGTCCACCTTCTGTAGCCAGTTTCTCAACCTGGACTCCAGAATGCCATCTAGAACGAGAGTCAGCAGTCCCATAGTGAACGTATAAGGTTGTTCAAACAACCATTGAGGCTGGCAACGTAAAGCAGAGAGAGAGAGAGAGAGATAATGCGGACGGAACACATAAAAACATAAGTGGAGAATAAACTGGTTAAAAACAGTCCCTATTCTATCAGTACAGATTACTAGGAACCAGTGAGAACGTACACATTGTTAGAGACTGTGAGTGTTTACAAACATTTACGTCTGAAGTGAAGAGGTGTTTTGACGAACAGTCTGTTTCCGACTATTCACCATCGGGTCAATTACACAACATGGTTGTCAACTTAACAAAAGCAATTAGTCACATAACTACGTCATGGGATTGTGAATTAGAGGGCAATTAGGTGACAAAATTGACCACCGGAGGTGTCGAGTCAGTCACGGGAGGCCATGGTAACCGTAGGGCCTGTACAAATTTCTTCTGAGCACACAACTGTGGATTGCCTTTAATTTTGATCGCTTGACAACCATGATGACATAAAATGCTATGTAGTTGACCGACGATGACGAACCGAAAACAGACTTTTTCCAAAAACACCTTCTCACTTCTAATGAACTCATGGGACTACTCGAATCTACGTCTGAGTCGAATCGTTCAGAAAGAAAAATAAGCAGATAGTGCAAAAGTTACAACAAAACAAGGCGGGAAAGCCATCGACTGCGAAAAATAAGTTAACATGATAAAATAGCAGAGCACAAACTGAATCACAGTTCAACATGCATATCGAAAGCATATCTCAACATTCAGCAAACAACAGAACACTTGGAACAACAATCATTCACTCAGTAGCAAACGGCCATAAAGTTGACCAGATGACGTTATGGCTTCAATCGTTATACATTGCAAAAGTGATGGTGAACATTTTGAAATTTTTTATCAAGACGAAAAGAAGATGAAATTGAACGAAATGGGAGTAAATAGAAGCAACGTTGTGGATGCTGTCATGCCACTGACTATAGCAGACGGACATCTTGTATAGCGTTTCAAATCAACCATTTGAGTGACAATCACGTCAACCACGGTTGGACAGGCAACTCATACCAACTTCATATTTTTATGAGCACGCAGCTGCGCGAACATCTCTTGTTTTTACACGACTATCAATGAATAACATCTAGCGAAGCATACGCTAAGCTGGTATACGGGGATACGTGACCCAAACGTCGTAAGCAGTACAGATGTAATATTTCACGAGCCGATTGTACACCACATTGTTTTGGAAGTACAAATCAGAGGGCGATCGCGTTGCACATGCAATCAACCCACTTGGTGTGGGCACAGTGAAAGATAATGATGGTTATGCGCCACAAGCCAGATCATATCCTCAGCACGAACAGGTCAGGTTTCTCAGCCATAGAGCAAAATGAACCGCACAAACACTATGAACACCCTTTTCATTGGTGACAATCGGACATACCTAGGATGCCACACATAACTCAGGTTGGTAAAAGTAACATGTTCTTTCGTTAATTTAGTTGATGTCTCTTCAGTTATTTCAAAGGCTGACGAGATGAAGTTACTCGAGTAAGTGAAACCGTTTGTAGTCTCCCGCGGACTGTGTAATAAAGGACATGGAAACAGAAACGCTTCAGTCGTGAAGTGATGCATGGGACTTTGAAGGTGCAAAGAGCATTCCGCGCAGACCGGCCCAGTCAGTCATCAGGTTTAACACGGTTAGCATATCTTTGGCAAATAGGCATATCAGAAAAATGTTGTCCCCACGTTCCACGCCAGTCGATTAAGTGCTAGGAGGAAACGATATCACTGAAATCCTCAAGAATACATTCTACAAGGTAAACTAGAACCAAGTTGTACCAGAAAGAGATCTGGCGCACGTAGTGACGAACCAGCGAGAGAGTGGCCCAAAACTTGTAATTCTGCTTGGACAGCGATCATATAGTCTTTGGAGATTCCGCTATTCCTCTAGAACCGGTGTACGGAGAAGACATTTCCAAAGAGTCGAAATCAGCCTCCAATTCTATAAAGCCCATGGTCGTTGGCCATCCGTAACAATGTTGATTCCTTAGGATCTGTTGCTGGGTATAAAAAAATTGTGACCAATGCAACCACGATTGTGTCGCAATCAGGTTTATCTTTGAAATACCTAGGGCTAGTCCGTAATCACAGTGAAAGACCGAACACCGCTTCGATTTACTGGAGTGAAGCTGAGGGCTTAGGTATCTGAAAAGTTTGATTAGCGTCTAGTGTGTGTATTCAAACAGTTGGTGTTTGAAACGAATTAGTGGTGAGACGTTCACGAAAGAATGTAGAAAAACGACAAGATTAGACAAACCACGGCATCAAAAGAGTGTTTTTTGCAAATCCAGGGGCTCACTTGGTGCCATACTGCCAACGAGCCACCTTTGAGATTATGGTTTGGTCTACGCAAAGATGAAATTCGTATAAGGACGATAAAACATTGAAAAACCAATCAAAAAACAGTCTTATCAAAATGATACAAGAACACTTCGTTCAGTCATGATGAAATTGCTCGAAAAACGATTCTGAGTTAAAGAAAGGGCTGACACCATGAAAAACAAAAGTAATGAAAAACTCACTTATTAAAAGTAACCAACCAAATATCATATCTCTGTCCAGCAGAAGACTGAAAAAGACCGAGTCTAGACATTCAGCTTGCTCACCAGGTCACGGACACATACACAAGAAAAACTAGGGTTATACAATGAGTCCGACTGCAGACCACTGGATAACCAACCAATGAGAGATTTTGAACTGATTGAGACAAGTCTCATCATCACTCGTCTCATATATCTATATCATGATGGACGCCCTGATTTTCCCAGCGAGTCACAGAATTTAATAAGATACTTTGAGTTGGGCTATGCGGTGATATACGGAAATGTTTCAGGTCTATAAACGTCGACGGCATGAAGGCATACAAAATATGAAGATGTTACGATTACGATTGCTACATATTCGTCGTCTTGCCGTCCTGTTTCTCAAGCGAAGAAGTCCACTAAGTATATGCAAATGTACCGCGCAATGATTGCCAAAGATAAATTATCGATGAAAAGGTTCCGCTCGAATAGGCA
The DNA here is from genome assembly GCA_013368495.1 of Paragonimus heterotremus. Classification (NCBI taxonomy): domain Eukaryota; kingdom Metazoa; phylum Platyhelminthes; class Trematoda; order Plagiorchiida; family Troglotrematidae; genus Paragonimus; species Paragonimus heterotremus. Next base: position 1,255 of record LUCH01018763.1, on the reverse strand, counting down.
AGACCTCACAACCACACGGTAGAATAGAAAATGTGAAGACAGAGCGTGTCTACTCTTCCACACAAAGACTCCATCCTAACCAGTGTCACACAGAGTACAGTCTCACAAACTTCATTCCGATTTGTGAGATGTAGCGGCCGATCGCTTTGATTGTACTTCCATCTACAATCACACAACGAATCAGCGTAGTGATACGAAGTATAGAAACATAACACAGGCACTCTCTTTCTGCAATCAGCGCCAACAATAGCATACGTTAAGGTTGTCACTTTCAAGACTTCTGTTCAATTTTGTAACAGTGAAAATTGTTGAGGGTTGTTTTTGACACTCACAGAATACCTGGTGGGAGACAAACGGCTTCTGAGTATTCGGATGACACGACATGGCCATTTGACGATGTTAAAACAAAACAGGACGGTAGACAGTATTGTGTTCCACCGAATAAGCTTTGATGTATCGTGTAGCCTCATAATGCAATTTGGTTCCGTGAGGCTACTGTGTGCACGTAAATCTAACATTCGGTTACGAAGCTACAAAGATCGCTGACCGCTTGGAGGACTTAAAAAGGGGCGGCGGAAGCAGACAGAGTAAAACAGGTGGTCATATCTCTAAGACAAGATCGATGTTTACCACTCTCGATCAGTCTTTATGATTAGGGCGTAAATGGTGCCTAAGACGATTGGAGAACAGTACTATGTTATGGATACAGAATATCGCAGCTCAGGTTAGAGAGCGTAAACTGACATCAAATATACCGTCATTGTTGTTTGCCATCAATCGAAGGCATCAGTCGGTATTAACGGGTATGTAACGGTAAGGTATTGGAGGGGATATTGTTATTGAGAATCAAGGAAGTCTCCAATCATATAAAGGTTTGGGAAACTGGACCATGTGCTTAAAATGATGACTAAACCTGTACCGCGTCGAGTACCTTTTGCAAATGTCCAGATAAACTACCGTAGGATGTGTGGTGGACAAAGATGAATTAGCATAAGGGAATGCAGACAGCTTCCAGCATGTTGGCCACGGCAGGTCACGTTCGTTTTCCGGTGTGGAACCGTAGCGTACAAAGGAGTCTGCAGATTGACACGTCGGTTAAGATAGCAGCCAGTCGGGCTAACTGGTGTGATCAAGCAGTCATCGGACTTAAATGACGGTGATATAAGGATACTCAACAAGGCTAGGTGGGGAAGGTCGCCGTCCCACAAATGTTGCATTACCATACTAGTGTTGTGATGTACGATGAAAGCGACCC
>LUCH01018762.1:0-12235 GCA_013368495.1 Paragonimus heterotremus | reverse complement strand
ATGGCTATGAATTGTTTTTTAACTAAAAAATAACGGAGATATTCACGTTCTGCCGATTACACGCAGCTCCTCAGGCAACAGTTTTCTTCTTACAGGGTTATCAACCACTGGAACGACCTTCCATTGGAGGTTGTTAGCTGCTCTTCTAGGGACCGCTTCAAAGTGTTACTAGATTCTCACTTACTTAAGAATTTGCTGGATTAATATTTTATTCTGCCTTGCTAGATTAGTATTTTACCTTATTCTCGGTATTTCTTGTAAACCCCTAGAGCGGTGCTACACCCTGTTTCCAATGACTGCCTTTCAAGTCAACCGAAAATCGCCGATATCGAAACGGACGAATTAACTGGATCCGGGTGACTTGGGCCTACAACCTCGAACCCATGAACAAATCGCTGAAATCGCTGAAATCAGCCTTTATCTGGTGGCCCTCATGACAATTTATGGATGTGAAGAATCTTTTCTCATTATGTTCACAGCATTGGGCGCCCTCAGGAGCTCAGTGGTGGAAAATTTCTAGGTGAAGCCAATTCATCCTGGAAACTGAACTGAACTGACCTCTGACTGTACCGCTGACTGTCGTTTTGTTGTGCGAATATACGTCATCCTGTGGACCTGCCCGTGCATGCGGATGGCGGCTATGTGGGTGTCACGTGACTCGGGAATGCTCAAAGCCGAACAGCGTGAAAGAAAACTTCACATGGTTTCTGTGGCCAATAAGTGGCTAGTGGTCAACCTTTTAGCCGAACTGTGCATTATAATTGAATTGTAAGTACCAGTCACCGCCTCGTATTGTCATACAAACAGAAAAGTCTTGCCGTTCTTTCAGCTGTTTGGCATCCCAAAACGTTTTCTTCCATTCTATTGGAAATTCGGTAGTTTGCTAGCTTTCTGTTTGCATTTTACTCTCAGGAATTGCTCTCTTGGTCGTATCAGCTATTTCCGCGTTTTACCACCTGTGCACTATTTGCCGTGCACTTATTTATTTGAACTTACGCGACAGTAAAAGGCGTAAGTTCTACAAGCTTTTACTCATCACAGGCTTAGTACTTTCCACTGCCCCTAGTCCGAATGTATCTCCCGGACGTAAACTTTATGGGCCTACAATGTTCTCGAATCTCGGTAAGTATGCCATTCACTTGAACTTACGTTCATCTGCAGCTCCGTCATTTGAAAGTTCACACAGTAAGGGAGGGTTTTTCAGCCATAGTGTTTCCGGAGCTTGCGACTACTTGAAATCTAACAGCGCGAGCCCTTCACGTGGAGACCCTAGCCCCGGCTCATGGAACACTTCAAATGCAGTTCTCTGTTCACCATTGTGGGATAAAACTACGACACATTCCAGTTCGTCAACATCTAACACCATCGGTTCTGGTAGGCCGTGTGAATATTCTTTCCTGTTTTCTGCTTTTTCCTGATTATGTCAGTCACGTATGTTGTCTGTGTTCCGGAAGCTTTGTGGTATCCTATCAAACACGTTAGCCACTATGTTGCACGTCGGGATAACTTGTGGTGTGGCAGTGTTCTATTTCTCTGGCACTGGTCCTTGTTGAACTGCATGTGCTAGTATTCCGGAGGGTTTTCCTTACCGCAGATTCTTGGAAACCGCCTTTTCCACTTAGAGGAAAGGTGGTTGTGACTAGTAACAATTTACTTGGGAGAAGAATATTTAGGTAAGCTGTTTCTATTTAAACGGTACGACGGGCGCTTAAACCTAGTGAAGTATGATGATACTCAGGAGTTTTATTTTCTTGATTGTTTACATTTTTGATGTTTGGATGTTGGCGAATGTGTGTGACAAACACCTTTTTCAGTGGTCAGGAATTCGTATGCTAAGCTGACTCACTTTAATCAGCTGCTGTTAATCGGCAGTTGCACTGCGCTTGTACATATACCATTTTATTGTCTAGCTGCCAACCTAACTCAGTAAGTGGAAGGCGTTCATGGTTTCTCTGATTTGAGACGCAGTACTAACGAACTTTTCACTCTCGAAGGGGTAGATGTATCTCTGTCACCATCGACTATTTAACTACTGCACGTTCTTCACATTTGAATCTACGTTTAGAGAAATTTAGGCTTGTAGAATAAGCAATATTTAGTAACCGGTATCACACTGAGGCATAAGGTAGCTGGAGCAGAAGTTCTCCTTCGTTTCATCATCATCATCATCATCATCATCACAGCCATGAGCCTGACCAAAAGGTACTGTGGCTCGGGCCGCCGCTCAACTCAACAGTGACGTGGAATATCCTAGAAGAAGAAAGTTACTAAGAAGGTTGAGAATTAATAAGAGAAGACTAGCCGGAAGAACTAGAAATGGTATGGATACAGGTATGCCATTGACTGCGACACATCGCCATCTCGGATAGCGTTTCTAACCAGCGGTTTGGGTGATCACGAGGACCCCATCCAGGCAGGCGAAACCTACCCACTTTGCTCAATGGAGCAGTCAAGGTCTTCAAATTTCGTGACCACGTTGTTGCTTGACCACCACGCGGTTTTACCCAATTGTTGGTGGTCTCAGTATATAATGCCCGGTACGGTAAACGCTCAGCTGGCATCCGGAGAACATGACCCAACCATCTCAAGCTGTGCAATGTAATTAGTTGACCAATTGATCGCGCATCCCGAGCATTCCGGAATACGCGCCGGCGAACGGCCACATTGCTCACGCAATCAGTCCACTTAATATGGGCCAATTGGCGGAGACAACGATGGTCAAACACAGCAAGTTTGTTGATATCTTCTTTGTGAACAGGCCACGTTTCCGAACCATAAAGCAAAATGGAGCGCACACAGGCATTATATACCCTTCCTTTCAGTGACAGCCGGACGTCTTTTCGACGCCACAGATGATGCAGTTTGGCAAAGGCAACTCGTGCCTTTGCTATCCTCGCTGATATCTCATCAGCAATATTATAGGCTGACGAGATGGTGCTACCCAAATATGTGAAACTGTTCACAGTCTCAAGCGGATTACCTGCATAAGATCCTAGTAGGTGCGAAGATGATGTACAGAGCGTTTATCAGGGCCAATATGGTGGATAACAAGCGATTGATGTGGCAGTTTTCCCCAAAGATACGTTGTTAGGCAGTTCAAGTCACTTTCAGCAGGGATCAAGATCAACTACGCTACCTTCTCTGTGCACTCAGTTATTGCACGACATTAAGCGCTGTCGTGAAGTCCGGACGGTGGTAAATTGGTTGGGTGGTGTCAACCGTCTCATACGAAAACTGTCTGTGGTATTGAAGGGATGAACCGCTATTTCGGTATTTCACAACATTCCCTCACTTCCTATAAAATCTTCCTCTGCTGTTACTTCCTTCTGTTCTAACCCCACGGCTACGCGTAACCTTGTGATGTAGCTTAAGTTAGAGGTAGCAGGTTAGCCAGACAAACTGCCCCCGGTTATTCTCAAGGTACTAGAACTTTTCTGGGGCCTTCGCGGACGGTTCATCATTGGTTGAGGACGCCAGTTGTTGAAGAACTGCTAACGCTACGTTAACGTCAAAGAAGTGGACATTCAAATTTTCACCTTCTGCATATACACCAGTGACGTTGAAAGCTTTTGAGAAAGTACTCTTAACGTTTATTGTTGCAGAATAACTACACGGAGGTACATTGGTTTGTTTGCCATCAGTTTTGGCCGTTGGGTGGCAAATGCAAGTCAGGCTGCTTCCGTTTCTTTGGTCACAGCGGTGTTTTCAGCCACATTAATAGGAGGATACTAGTCTTTCTCAAGGTTTGTTACCCAACTACCTCATGATCTTGCTTAACGAACGTTTATAGAATATTTCCCAATCTGCTCACCTAAGCTGTCATGCAACTTCTCTGTCTTAAACACATTCGGGCATCCTCCAAAGCACCATTCTTCCCCAGTTCGTAATTTCACCTCATGTGAGCCACATGCCCTTCCTCAAGTATCGGTTTCTGATAGGGTGCGGGTGATTTCTTGGACGGTTAACCTCCAGAAACTTCCACCTTCATCTTCAGATAAAGTGGCCCTACCAATTTAAGTAGTTTGTTCAGCGCACACTGTCTATCGTTTTATACGTCCGTATTTACTACTGTTCTCTTGTCCAAGAGAGTTTGCTATCGGCAGCGATTTTGTGGTGGTTACTAACTAAATTTGAAACAAGGCTATTCTTGGATCGCAGTCTGTTAATATTCGTATGTTACACTATGCTGTAATTTAACTTGATCTTTTTGTGCTAATGTTTACTCAGATTTCGTTTCGTCTGACCTTTTTCAACCCCGTATAATGTGGTTCTCCGTTTCAGTGAATGTACATATAGTTCCCACTAGTTCTGCTGTTTTCACTCGTTTTTTCGGCTTTCTCTCTATCTTTTCTATCTTCCCCTTTCTCTGTCTTCCTCTGAACCCACGCAGCGTTTATATAACTAATGGCGGTTATTTGACTGTTTTACTCAGTGTGACGAGTAGGCTTGCGAGAAATAACCGAAAACGCAGAGAAGACAACGCCTGATAGATAAGCTTTAATCAGTCAGAAAACGAGGCATGTTATCTTTAACATAACGAATAGAAAAGGTAGGTTACGGTTATAAATGGAAGGATCAGTATGATATGGAAGAGGACAATATGATGTTGAAATACAATGACACTCAGCACGAGTTTTTATTTACTCGACACGCATAACAGTTGACCACTAAATTAATATCTTATGTAAAAATTGTATGCCGAGGACGCCATTGAGTAAATTTTGAACATTCAACTCTTATGGCGCACAAAAATATTTCTAGACTTGATTTGCTTTATCCAAGTGGACAAGTTGGTTCATCAATTTTATCGTACTACCAGTAACGGTACCAGCAAGGCCCTTGACACTCTTCACGTAGCACACTACACTCTTGTGAAACAAGACACATTCCGTATTAAAAAGGCGATATCACCAATCTGTTTGAAGCGTTGTGGGCTGTCTAAGAATCGTCAAAGATTTGAGCAATACTGCCGGCATAATTCGAATCATGGTGTTTTCCACTTGTGAAAAGTTACGTACTATTGGAATGTTCCCTTTGCAGTGCCGTCTGGGATGTCCACCGTAGCAAGCCTACATATCAAGGGCTGTAGTGGATTACTTTGTCGGATACCATTAGTGACTGAAATCGGACCTGAAAAAGTTGTATAGGTGTCTACTCACCCCGATATCTGTTTGTGTGCTACTGTTCTGACGCTATGCGGCCGCTTGCACATCGCGATGATCTGTCGGACTAAACTGGACGATGCGATGACCACACCGACAAAGTCATTCCTGCCAGGGTGACCACAGGTTGGGGATTAGGCGAAGGTTGGCATCTTCTTCAGGAAAAAGTTCTTGTTTCGACACACACTACTACTTACCCGCTGTCTTGCGGCAAAGGCTTTTGGGCCAAAAGCTTTGGTTGGGAACCCTAAATGTTCTCCTGCCCAATTCTGATCGTGCTGTCACTATCGCAGCCATAAATATCCACACCGTTGATCTCTTACTGTGCTGACTGTCTCGCACTATAAATCACATCATCCTGTCTACTGCAGATAGCAAGGTAGGTAGGCGAAAGCATGCCACTACTGATCCTTCCTCCACTGTCCTACTAAATTTAGATCTCATTCCCCTCCCGATCTCCGTTTTTACTGATTGCTGTGCAAGTTCCACATCTTCTATAGGTAATCATAGTAACACTATACTGATAAGTCCCGTCTCTTACCACCCAGCCTCAGGTCTATCTCTTCTGTTGCCTAGAATGCGAATTAGTATAAGTACCCTTAACGCTCACATTTTACAACAGATAGGTCAGCAAGCCGATCATACGAAAGTTTGGCTCGTTGAATGTCGACGTCTACTGCATTTCAGATACTGGAATCCGGGACAGTCGTCACCGTACAGAACTACTATCACTAGCACTGTCTGTCTGATTTATTATACACTTGAGGTGATTACGGTCTCCGCTATCAGTCAAGCTGTAGTTTGTATAGTCTACAACACGACTGCTGCAGCCGCACTGATAGATTGGATTCCTATTAACAATGGACTTTGTGCCATCCACGTGGCAGGTTCTGTCAAGGCCAACTTTAGACACCAAGTTTCCATAAATCTTTTTATTATAACCCAACTGTCTGCAATGATGTTGGTGTCAAAGATGTCTTTCATTCAGAACTAGCTGCTGTCCTTAGGTCGACACACAAGTATTGTTTAATCATTCTGGCTGGGCTCATTAACACTGTTCGAACGCCGTTTTGGGACGGACTCTCGCTTAGGTGTCAGGTTTGGGATAGCATCACATCACCCATATAGTGGTAAACGGCTGTTTCAACTGTATACCGAGCATAAGCTACTTTTAGTCAGCGTTAATTTCAGATATCGTGTACGTTATTGTTATGCTTGGTGCCCTCCTTCTCTGAATCTATAGCCTACATAGTTTTTCATCACAGGTGTCGTAGCCCCATTTGGAACTGTCGTTCTTATTGGAACACATGCGTGGACTGAGATCATATGTTGGTACGTTGGTGAGCAGCGAATCCGCCGACGACAGTGGCTGTTGAGAAATCAGCTAAGCCGTTGGTATAGCACACGTACAGAACGAGTAAGCCTAGCAGTTCACACTACGATGGTCCTACTAGGTGTTTGGTCGAAATCTTACACACATGAAGCATGTACTGTAGCATGTGACAGAGCAGTTTGTGAGTTAACCAAACACTGGATTTCCGAAAATCCCCTATGGATTTTAGGAATCAGACGGAACGTCTCTCATGGTAATTCATTCGTCAGGTCTAGCGGGATATCAGTAGAAAGCTGGAGTGTAGTCTGATCGCCGATCGTGAGGCTTGGCTGACGGAGAAAGTTAAATGTAATGGACACCACTTTTGCTTCAAGAATCCAAGCTTAGCCCTACTACTAGACCGGCGTGTCCGTCTGTCAATGAAACTGTCAGCAAGGCAAATGACACACTCATTCATGATTAGAACAGAAGGTTAGGGCGTTGGGAGCAACAATTTTTCTTCCATAAGACGTCAATTATGTAAAGAGCATAATGCACCACAGTTAGTTATATCTCAAGTGAAGGCTTTTTCTCGCATGTTCAATTTGCCTTGTGCCACCGCTTATTTGGACTGTTCGTCTCGTTACAGTTTCCTTACTGAACATCGCCTTGAGCCCGATTGCTGGCCCACCACTTTTCCCCGATTCCTGTCAAGCGTCCGGTCTGGATAATCCTGTTTCATCAATTACCTCTAATAGCATCAGGTCAAATACATGGTCGTCTCCACTGTGGACCTCCGCACAGTCTCCTTCCTACCAGTATCAGTTATCTTGCACGCCACCTGCGAGCCCTAAACGAGGAATGCTGGATGACCAGCCTAGTTTCAGGTCTAGTATCCTGTCTACCTCGATATGCAGCCATAAACATTCGCAGTCAGATGTGGGTTTCGGCGACTCACGGTATTGTCGGCAATACAATAAGGAACAGCCCACAGAAAGGGCTGCAGAAGAGGTAAGTTGAGGCTTTTCTTTCTCACCTTTTGTCGTTCTGCTGGCAACCGCCCTGTTTAACAAACTCGAGGCTTTGAAGTACTAATTTTCAGTGAAGTGACGATTCTTCTAAGGTTGAAGTGAATTCTTTGCGTACTGAGTGGTTTTGAAGGTTATCTACCAAACTCGGCTGTGTTGCAAATAAACCCCGTTTATTCATGGTTTTGCGACGTTGTCCGGTTTTTGATTGAGAGTAAAGCTTACGATAGTGTTCTGGTACCGCTCGAAAAGTTAGCTAGTCTCAAGGGAAAGTGTAACCACACGCTTTTCGACCACCATTGCCTCCTCGAATTATCATGTATTAAGTCTAAGTTTGGTTTTTGTAATCCGCACGTTGGCGGAACGATCGTCGCATTGATCTTCAAGGCCACTGGCAATCGGGAATAATAGAAAGGCGGCCAAGTGGTGCTGCGTTTACGACCTGAGAATACTTTGTTTTATGCTTTGACTTAGACAGGATAGCGCCGTCTTTACAAACTGCGAAACTGTCAGCCATTATCACGGATGGTTGGCGACACTTTCAGACGTGGCAACGTATATCGCACTTAACTATGCACCTGAATCCGTAAGATCACGGTCTGTTCTCAATATTTCTTCTGTTACCTATGTTTGTGGTTATCATGTTCATTTTCAAACTGTCAATATCTGTGTTGCTGTTAAGACCAACGACATCTCAAATCACTATAAACTAATACGGCCCAGAGTCGAAATGATACTCTTCCTGAGTGTGGGATCTATTATCAAGTAACCTCGGTATGAAGGGATGGTCTCCGTCGTCCACACAAGCTGAAACAATTAAACATAGGCCTCTAGTAACACTTCCCCACTTTCTTTGGAAGGCGCCGGCATGAGGTCATCTGGGCCAGCAGTCTTAATCCAGAGTACCTGACATTCATATCAGCATATCGGGTGTTAATTCTTCAGTCGAATTTATAAAGTGAAGTACATTCGTTTGCGTCAGGCGAATTTTCAATGTAAATACTCCACACATACCTGATGTACTCATTTGTGATTGTTTATTTACCCTCTGTAGTACTGGGAAGAACACCAAGTTACAGGAGCTTGTTTGGAACAGTATACAATGGACTTGCGTAAAGTGAGTATTCCGTTTACTGCTGTCCATCTGGTCACATTTTGGTTGGACTATTTATATTGCCTAATTTTTTGCGTCACAGCTGGTAACCTACCATTCGCTCGTTGACAATGGGAGTTAATCCACAACGCAGGAACTACTAGCAATCACATAACGTCTTAAAGTCTTCTAGTGTTTGTTTTATGGAACCCGTGTCGTGATGTGGCAGTTAAGCATCAGTGTGACCACTGATGTATTGCTGTCTATTATGATGATGATGATGATGATGACCCGTATCGTGAGTGAATATACATGAACTTTACAGTGGACACACGGAAGCCAGTGGCTTCTTCAGACAAGTGTCAACTGCTTCTATTAATCGCCGTCTTTGTAGGCACCTCACGGAGGTTACTGAAATGCGGTCTGTTGCACGTTTATAGAAACACATACTTTTTGGCTGGGCTGTTGTTGGCTATACGTAGATCTGTCCGCCTCAATACACGAGGGTAAAGAGCTTAGACTACTAAGCGGGATTTGGCCTTGGGGTTTACGGCGACTGCAGTTGGCAGAATCATGAAAAATACGTCGTCATTCCTTATCGCAATCCTCGACCAATACCACCTTTGAAGAACTATCACAAGGAACAACAACTACGTTGTAGTGAAGGTGAAACCGTCCAACCGGACTAGTGGCGCAGTCTTTTTTTTTCGATAAAAAGAAATATAATTTGCATAGTCTGGATAGTTTGAGGTATTATTGACATGGCTTATGTAAAGAATCCTACCCGTTTAATCCCACCCGTTTCACGATCCTGTTAAAGCAACAGTTTGGTGACTCGGAGAGGTTATTTTTTGTGCTAAAAGTTAGATTGGGCGTTTCTGTGGAAATTTAAACGCTCACTCATACATTCTGGCATTGCATTCAACTACTGCCGTTTTCTAGCTGATACGATGGTGTACTTTTGGTATTCCAATAAGACAACTCCAGCATACATATGGCTGAAAAGACAAAACTGCTCAGTGTTTGACCAAATATGTGAGATAGCGGTGTCACTTCTGAGCCCAGATCTTATCTCATTTGGTAATCTACACTAACTTTTATCCAAGTGCGCATTTTGTAGCAGTCGCATTTTTCAGCTAAACGAGTAACTGAAGTAAACTGACAGTCAAGTGTGGAATACTTTGACTGAAGTCTAGCTTGAAAGTTATATTAGTTTAGTGAATAGAGTGTGTTGCAAGCTTGAAAAGACACGAAATTCATGTGTACTTTTAATTTTAGTTATTGACACCGAATTATAAATAGCCTTATTAGTGTGGGACAACCACTTTTTGTCCATTATTATTTAATGTTGCGTTAGACTTATCGTGATAAAACCCCAGTCGCATTAAAAGTTGACACCTTTTGCTCTCTCGTGCAGTTTTTTCTCCTGTGGACGTAAAACTTGAACCACTCTGTTGTATTTACGAAAATCGTGAAGTCGGGGAAACATGCTCCTCGAGAGTCGGTAACGAAGAGCCAGTAAGCATTATACAGAATAAACATGTCGACAACAATGAACGAACAATCAAACTGATCTACACTTGATAGTCAACTCTATGACAAAGAAGTTGATTGTGGCAGTTTTCCGTGCACACAAGATATGTACTACTGACGAGCTCTAATGAAAGCGAAATTCGAGTTTAGCGCTTTTTTGGGAGGGGCCGACAGGAAAGTCTGTGGAGATGTGATAGCTGCGATCGGTTGTGGGTGATGTTCAATCTGTATATATCTATATCCTACGATTTCACCTGATCAGTTTGGTCACTTCTTGCTAGATGGGCTTAGCAATCGAGAATTCTGGGCTTCTAACGACTGTTCTACCTGTTCTCGTTTTTGTTACGTTACTGCTGTCCAAGGCTGCTAGCGCTGAGCGAAATAATTTTAAACGAACATCTAACGGTTTTGCATATACAGGAAACTGTGACACAATCAGTTCCGTTGTAACGGTTGTGATTTTCTACCTGCAGTTTGACGGTTCAGATCTTTTCGTTTATTCTTTAAGTTGTCGCTGTGTTCATTTTATGCGAAGTTTGCTGGACATACATTGGCAGCTGTTGAGAACAACTCGAAATTTCACTATATTTTTGACAACGGATCCGAGTTTAGATTCGAAGCGTCACAATAAGTACCCAGCACTCGTTGTTCGCCTTTTATATATATATATATATATATATATATATATATATATATATATATATATTGACGACGCATAGTCATCTCACCTTTAGTCTGTCAGGTGGCTTTGTAATTGTGCAACGGACTGCATGCATCCTTATTGTATCGGATTGCCCAACTTTAGGCAGATACATTCAAGTCAACCGGAATACGAACCCACTCTGTGTGATTTATTTTGGGTGTTCTCATTGTTGAGCTTTCTTGAGTGGCTTTATTTACTTTTTTTCTTCAAAGATGTATAACGTTAGGTGTTTCTCAACACTGTTTTATGGTTGCAATGTCAGATTCATTCGACCGTTTTTTATGCATTTCGTTAATATTGCTGTTGGGTGCAAGTCAATGTCGTAAATTTGAAGTGCTTAACTTTGTCTCGTTTCTCTGATGTGTTCCTAAGTTTCTTTCTGTTCATCTTTTAATATTGCAGCACAAAACGTGACCTTTGTTTCTGTTGGCTGATTTGGCCAACGTGCCCAACAAAATCCAGTCATTTAATTCACATTCTCCTGTTTCAGTGGCTTCATGGCACAATCTTCCGGCGTTTGGTGGATGAAATCACCGCAGTCAATCGGCATTTACGCGAAACTTATGGTGAAGAAACTGTTATTGGATGTAGGTTTGCTGTAGTCATACGACTTTTCCTATTTTTTGAGTGGATCGAAAGAAATTGACACTAACCGGAATCAAATAAAGCACAAACATTAATGCATGTATACGTGAACAGGGAACAAATGTGGGGCCTGGCTGATGGCACCTCAATGCCCAAACCTTACATGCCATCTGGGCATCTATCCGAGATAGTACCGTTCTTCAGCCAATGGCACGCTTGCACCTCTTACCTTCCTAGTCCTTTTGTTTAGCTTTGTTTTGTATGGTTCTTTTATTTTAGTAATTCTTTTCCTGTAGTGTGTTGCACGTCACCACCGCCGTGAGCGGGGTATCGAGCCGCCTCACCTTCTGACCGGATTCATGACCTTTATGAACAGACGAATGCAAATCGATCACCATCAAGGTGCCCCGCTTCACTGTTTTCTTGTTTATTATGTCATCGACTGTAGTCATGATCAGATTAAGGATGTCATCCACGAGGAGTTAGTCGCTGTGTTACAGTTGACGTGTCGCCTGGGTATTTTTATATTATCCGTATATATAAACGCATGAGTGTGACGGTTGCACGACGCTGAACCACATTTGGGTAATACATGCGCTTCAACATCAAACCGCTCAGATTGATGAGAAAATGTTAAAACTCTGTATTGATCATCGGCTGTTTTTTCATCGATGTCAGTTTCATGCAAAGAACGTGCGAACACACTCCATGGTGTCCTCTCTTTGTCATTCAGGCATTGTTGGGATAATTCCACAATTAACCCAAAAACGTTGTTTTGTTCTCCATTACTGTATGAACCTCCATTACTGTATGAACCTC
>LUCH01018761.1:0-11751 GCA_013368495.1 Paragonimus heterotremus | reverse complement strand
AGCGTCATTTTCAACCACTTCAAAGAGCAATGTTTCATCGACCAGTGTCTACCTGAAATCTTGCAAGCAGAGAAAACAGTGGGAATATCGTGTAGACAGGGAAGCTGGAAATGTTTCCGTACATATTTCACTATCATGTTTCACCATCACCTTGTTTTTAATGACCACCGTTTAGATCAACCGACGCCCGTTTGACGCTGAACGAGATAAACAGACTGGATACGAGGACCTTGGGCCTCTGTCTCGAACCCGTGCATCAATCGTTAAATCGCTGGGCCCCAAAATGGCCGTTGACAGTGGAACACGTATAGCCCAATGCACATTCATTGCTATACTTCCTTCTTCTCTCGTCTTTTGTCAGTTCTTTCCTACCTTCTTTGCACAGCCCTCCCTTTCCAGTGCTATACAACAAAACCGTGCGATCCCCCTTGGAGCCTCACTGCGCTGGCTGCTCCATCACCCAACACACATCAAATACTCTCACCATTCCGGCAGTCCAGCTGATCGGTATGATCCGAAGACCACCTAATCGAGATAGAACATGTTACGAAACCACAAGCTTCGCACTGTTGACTCTTGTTGGAATATCTCGAGGTGGAAACACTACGCAAGTTTGATACACCCAGCTCCGCGAGAAACCAGTGAACCAGTGAATATGCAGGACCTGTTAAACATCCTGTTTCCGGTTTCAATTTCAGATTCAATGTCAAATCCGGGATTTGATGAAGGCCTGCGCCTGCTGACGTCCTGTGGTGGCTTAATCAACCAAATGATCAAAATGATCCAAATATGGCAATATCAAAGGAGAGTATCACGGTGACTGTTAGGTTCAAAAGGTAAGCGCATAAATCAAACGTAAGAAGCATCAGTAAAATAGTAACGACTCAGTGATAAGTCAACGTCCGCTGGATTGAACAGGCCACCACAAGAGAGGAAGACAGTGCCAGGGGTAAGATTCGTTAGGCGGCCGATAAATAATTTCGCATTCGACGCGGGATGGTGAACGTTGAGTGCCGATAAATCAGCTAATACGCGGAGCTGAATATTTCACCGTCCAATCACCTTAACAGCCCATAACTCTGCGCGAATGAAGAAGACCGAGATGATGCGCGGTTACTCCCGTTTATTTGTGTTGAAGATTCAATTCAAAAAATGTTGGTGATGGTTTTGTAGTGGACAAGCAGGAGTGCGCTAGATCCTTGTCCACTAACAATTTAATACGCCTTTCCTGAAGAGCAATCGTAACGTAGTCACAACAGGCATCGAACTAGAAAACGCAGTGGGGTTTGGAAACAAACCGTATATTTTCAACAATGTTTAGAAATGTTGCAAGTATTTAGCTCTAGCCTAGTCTGCCACCAACGGCAGCAGCCAAGAGGAAAAGAAGAGACGCGCGAGGTGGGCTACAGCCCATTCGGCAGCGCTCAAAAGCGCGCCAAGCGAAAAAAGCGTGGGACCTTCGAGTGCGATAAAGAACGCCCGAAGAGGTTCGGGTTGAACGACCTTGAAGAATAAAATAACGGATGAGTCGTTAAGAAAGAGGTAAGCATTCGCTGTGTGCAATTAGTTGCACGACTGAAGAAAGTGACATTGATTTCGTATCCGGCTTCCCATAGCAGGCGCGCACAGGATTATGCGTACAGAATAAACAATCAGGAAAACATGGTTGCAGCCGGGATACTTAGAGAAGCCACACAATAGCTGGTCACTACATAACTATGAATTGTGGACACTACAGTCCTGAAACCTGACTGATGTGATCCAGAGATTGACCATACTGCGGATTCTGTCGATGTGGATACGTTTTGTAGTGGTCTAAAGGTAGGAATAAAAGGAAGATGAAAAATCCAGATTACCCTGAACAGCTATCTTTTTCGATTCTGTCAAGGCATTCGATCGTGTCCCACACGGTCCACTTGTACATAAGCTAGAAGCCTACGGGATCCAAGGAGAGGTTCTGCGCTAGATTAAATCTTTTCTTGACAACAGAACGTTTAGGGTAAAAACCGGATCGGACCTTTCTTCTCCTTCTCCCATCTCCACTGAAGTTCTTCGAGGGTCCGTGCTCGGTCCGCTGTTGTTTCTAACATACATTAGTGACTCTCCCGACCTTGTTTTTAGCAATACTCTCCTTTATACGGATGATTTAAAAATCTGGAATGCCTTTGATCCCAGCGCATTGCAGATTGATCTCGACCATATTAAGGGCTGATCAGAAGACTAGTGTTTCCCTCTAAACGACGGTAAGTGTGCGCATATATGGCTCGGAGGAGACTCGAGGAACCTGTTCGTGATACACAGTGCACAAAGTATAACGGATATCACGAAGATGAATCTTAAAAAAGACCTAGGGATTCGGCTATCGACCAGTTTATCCTTCTCTTATCACCACCAGATGGCTGCCAGAATGGGATTTGGGACACTTGGGATGATAAATAAAGCCTATCCTCGAATAGACAGGTATGCTTTTCAATCGCTCTACGGGGTTTATATTAGACCATTGCTTGAGTACGCAAATCAAGTCGTGTACGCCGGCTTGACAAAGGACACACTCGCCATCGAACGTGTTCAGCGAGTAGCCACCCAAATGGTCGTTGGATTGTGGCATTCATCTTACGAGTCTCGTCTTGAAATTCCTCATATGTATGCACTTGAACTTCGGAGATTTCGAGGCGACTTAATCCTTACGTACTTCTTCTTCCGCACAGGACTCGTTCATCAGTTCTTCACCACAGTAGTTGATAACACCCGAAGGGGTCACAACAAGAAGCTCTATATGCTTCGACCCCGGACCTTCCTTAGGCAACAGTTCTTCTCTCACAGGGTTATCAACCACTGGAACGACCTTCCATTGGAGGTTGTTAGCTGCTCTTCTAGGGACCGCTTCAAAGTGTTCATAGATTCTCACTTACTTAAGAAGCTGTTAGATAAGTATTTTACTCTGCTTTGCTAGATTAGTATTTTACTCTGTTCTTGTTATTCTCTGTAAACCCCTAGAGCGGTGCTACACCCTGTTTTCAATGAATGCCTTTTAGGTCAACAGAAAACCGCTGACGTCAAAAACGACAAACTGACTGGATCCGGGTGACTTGGGCCTCCAACCTCGAACCCGTGAACAAATCGCTGAAATCGCAGAAAGCAAGAGCAAACAATTTTTGATTAGTACAAAACACAAAACAACAGATGTCAGCTGGATAAAAAAATTAAAAAACCGAATGTATCCAAATATCTTCGTCCTCCGTCTCGAAGCTGTGTATCAATCGCTGATTTGTCGCTTCACTAACATACAAATAAAGTCTTTAAGTGAGGCAAGAATCCCCTCGACCTTCGTCTGACCTTGGGGTCTCGTTTGCGATTCGATTTTATCAGAAGGCATTCTTCCACAGACTTGGTTCTGGTGGGTCTTTTTATTCATTCAGTGGGAAACAATTGTCTGCACTTAAAATTCTGTTGTATTTCTAGCCCATCTCATTGTAGACCGTATTTTTCATTATCCGTTTTATGTTCAACGAATCTGTCTATTGGTTAATTCGCAGACTTTGTTAGTCCTGGTATTCTTGTACACAAGTTTAACAGATCGCCTTCGTTTCAGTGCATCGGTCACCCTATTGTTCATTAAATACCCTCGGTTGTGTTTTGTTGGCAGTCGTGTTAAATCCAGATTTGCTTGTGTTCACTTTACGCATGAAAAGAGTGATGTCTTTCTTGTTGACCGACATGCATGATTACCTTTTGTTTGTTGATTTTCATAATGGCTCTGTTAGCCTGGTGGTTGTCTGCTGTAGCCTCTCCCTTGTTTCTGCCGGTGCGCTTTTTCAATACTAGACTAAGTAGGATGCTTCCCGATGTATGGTAACTATGAAAATCGACGAGTAACGCCAAATCCCAATTATTATTTCGATTTTGCAACTGACACATCTTGAATGTTCGGCGTACGAGGCACACAAGCGCACGACGCTGTGCGTCCCTGTTCACAAATATACGTGAGGCTAGGTGCATTACAAGGTCGCTTAGATTGGAGCTCGATTCTATTGATTGGATTGCATGGATGGTCTCATATATCCTTGTAAAGGGCACCCACATGGAATGGCAGTTATGAGATGACGGGCCAGCGGCTGACTAGGTACTAAACGGGGATTGTGTGGTCTTCAACTCGCGCCACACCGCGGCATAACTTGCAGCCAGACAGTCGGACGGCATACGCCTGAGTATGCCTGAATAATCTAGGTGCTGTATGAAACTGTAAGCTTCGGCATTGTTTCATTTATCTTGCCGGGTGCGCGTCGGTGAAAACTCCGGATACCTACACATCCCCGCATTGAACGATTGTGTGACAGCAACCATTTGGTCTTGAGGACAATTGAGAACAGCCATCGTTGATGTTTATTGGTTCTTGCTGTACCAGCAGATGTCCAGTCAGCTTAAAATTGAGACTGCAGTTGTCAATTGTTTACAGTATCTACCGCGGTTCCAGTCTTGCCTTTGATTAACGGTGCCAAAACGATTAATAAAAGACGCTTGAAAGTTCAGGGCGGACGTCCACAAGGTTCGTTGGCGGTAGCGTCTGAAGTTGGGGATTTTCGTATCCGGGGATTGTTACATACGTCGCATTAGCGTCGGACGAACGACTGTGACAAGAACTTAAACAAAGGCGGCTGAGTGTCAATGCAGGGACAAACAGCGTACCCAACCGGATTTCGTAACATAGACGAGTGTCTTTTTTTAAATAAACAATGAACATACGTGTACTTTTCTCGCTGAAGCTTTGTTCTGTACGCATATATGTGTGGTTACTATTCCTCTGCGAAACGTTTCGACTAACGTATTGCGTGCAGGACGAGTCGTGGTCAATAATGAAAGCATCAACTTAACCTCGAAGCAGTCGGTAGATGTGGTCTCATTTGCCTACGCACGATTTCCCCCTTGCAGCGCCTTGGAAGATTCTTCATTAAGACGTCTTAGACAATGTTGTTGTCCTTCCACGCGTACAGGGAAGTGCGTGCATTACTGGAGAATGTGAGAAACGAGAACTTGGTGGTTCTTTCCACAGGTGTCTGTTGAACAGAAACGACTTATCTGGACGACCTACTGTATTAGCGTTATACTTAACGTTATCCATGACAGTAAAGAAGAAATCCTTAAATACAGCTTTCGGTTAGCAACGAAGCAACCCAGAGCTACAAACCTGAAAGTCGACTTTGTGGACCATACGAATACCTGGTAGAATCATTGACAGAACCTCTCTCCGACAGACAGAGTCGATTGCGCTGTATTCAGCTTTCAATGGAATTGCTCAATTGTCCTATTTACACCTGGATGGCAAGCCATAATATACAGGCACTGATCTCCTAGGGCGTGGAATGTCTGCGATTCTGTCACCATCGTCCACTTGAGCATGCATTTAAATAACTGTCTATCCGAGCGCTTCTCTCTCAAAGTCTCAGCTGACGCCGAAGCTGAATCTCGTGGTCAAGCTGGAGTGGGAATTGCACTGAGTCTCAGAGCAGAGCAATATTTGCTCGGCTGGATCCCAGTGAACAGGCATTTATGGACTGTCAGACTCTACATCGGTTAAGACCTGTCAACTCAAATCAGAAGAGCGCTCCGTACTCATTATTATCGGCGTACGCTCCAAAGGACGGCTGTTCGGATGCTACTAAAAATGGGTTTCACGACGCTCTTGTCGAACTTCTGAAGCAGGCTGAACATTATGACATTATCACACTAGCCGGTGATTTTAATGCTCAGTTTTGTTGTCTTTCTCCAGGGGAGAAGCTTTTGGGCGGTATGTTTGGTGTCTAGACACAACGTACTGAAAATGGCGAAAGACTGCTGTAACTGTGTGCTTCTCACCGTCTGTGTATCGCATTTCAGCACTGGTAAGGAAGACCTCCCTGTGCTTGTCAACCATGAATAGAACTCGATCATATAGCAGTCGGTTACTGGTGATATCACTCTGTTAAGGACTGTCGTGCATTTTGGGGCAACCACCTGGGATTGGGTCGTGCTATTATGTTTGTTTTGTCGTTTGCCCCAAGATCATACACTCATAAATGCAAAACACTTAATTGGCATTCAAGCGAGAAGAGTGTAAAGAAGACGTAGGTGAACAGATTGTCAAGTTTGATCGGAAGTCGCTTGATTCCACCTGATTCTGAATAAGACAACGACTGTCGAGAACTTGAGCGCGATCCAACCAAAAGCTTACACGAAAACCGTGAACACCATTTGATGGAACAGTCGAGAGAAGTGGGACAAGCCGTCTTATGTGAAAATAACAGGAACCTTTCTTTCCTAGTCTGTGATTATACTGGACGTCGGGTCGGTGTACTTGAGACAATATGTGAGAAAGATGGTTCACTTATCAGCAGGCAATCGCTCCGGTTCGACGAGTGGGCCGAACACAGAACAACAGTTCAATCGACCTCAACCAAAACATGTGGACGACGAGACGTGAATGACCAGTTATTGCGTTCCGGACAGCTTTCCGCTAGAAACGGAAGTGGCCCTGGAGCTAAAGTTACTAAAGGGTAACTAAGCTCCTGATCCAGATCTCCTCTGTCCTCTTAAATATGGTGTCAGAGGCTGATACCAAAACCGATAAATCTCCTCCATCATCATCATCATAACACAGCAATACATCAGTGGTTTACACTGATGCTTAACTGTCACAACCACGGGGAAGAAAAAGGCAAACTCTGTGTAGGAAAAGAAAATAAAGAACAAAAGGAAAGAGGAAACCAACGACTAAAAATAGCCACATCCATATTCAAACATACAACATCAAGGTGCCTACACCTTGCAAACAAACAACCGAGCTGTAAGTGAAAGTAAGGCGTCATCAACCACCTTACAACTTTCACTGCCCAACGTGATTAAGTGCAATCACTTCACAGACAACTCGGACAAACAACGACAACACTCACGCCACTGACCTCGGTTGGCCGCCATCTCACCTAACGTCTCCAACCACCGACTCTGTAAATCGCGGAAGCCTTGGCCCGGGAGACGAATCCGATCTACCGTGAGCAACTCTTTCGTGAACGATTTCACTAATCTACAGCAGGTCATCATCTATCCACCTCGCACCTTAGGCCAGTCGCCCGCAGCGTCAGCAAAGCGTGTTCGGTGTGACAGACGACTAGCTGGCATCCTTAGTACATGACTTAATTACCTAAGTCTGTGCAGATGTAGTGACTGAACAAGAGAACTCGTTTGACAATCATCACCGAATACCCGTTTCCTAACCTCCTCGTTGGTGCCACTGGATACGAGCGATTGAACGCAGACATCGGTGGTCAGCTATCTGAAGACGGTTCATGTCTTTTGCCTTGATGGGCCAGGTTTCACCGCCGAAAAGTAATACAGCCCTCACTGTTGTCTGATTTACGCGACCTTCTGTCACCACAGGTGCGTCAGATTGGTGGACAGCCCTAGGCCTAAAGATGCGCACTACTATTCCATTCCCTACACCGCCACCACCACTGATGCAACTTCCCAGTTACACAAACCGATCAACAACCCCCATAACTTCATTATCTAACGCTAAATCTACATAATCACAGCAACCTTGCAGAAGCACTTTGCATTTTGAGGCTGTAAAGCACACTCTGAAGTACTTAGCACTACGCGAAATAGCTTCAAGTGTTGCTTGTGCTGCTTAGAAAGTGTTAAGCAGCAACACCTTATCGTCAGCATAATCAAGAACAGTCAGCTTACCACCAGGTGGGAGGTCCACGCCGACATCCTGTGACTGCCGCTGACAATCTTCCGTTATTTCGTCCATCACCAAATTAAACAAAAGTGGTGGAAGAGGACAGCCATGACGTGCGCCACTCATGGTGTTAAAACTGTCAGATAGTTCACCGTAAACCCTAGACTGAGCAGAAATATGGAAATAAAACGCTGACAGTATCTTCACATACTTGGTCGGTACATCCCTACGTTTAAGCAATACCAAAAGTGTAGATCGATCCACCGAATCGAACGCACCTTTTGTAGTCGAGAAATACGGCAATTGTAGGCCGGCGGTACACATGACGCTGCCCCACAATTTGACGAATGGTAAACATGCGACCTATAAATCTCCACCCAGGGCGAAACCCTGGACGTTTTTCCCGAATTTTTATCTCCTGAACTGCAGTATGTCGAAAAAGTATAATGGATGCCAGGACCCTAAAAATGACCGGGGTCAAACTAATCTCCCTATGGTTTTCGCAAGAGCCACTGATGCCTTTCTCGTATATAGGAACTATTATCGTGTGGCTGTAGCACGGAGAGATGGTTTCCGTCGCCCACACAAGTTGAAACAACTGAATCAATGCCTCCACTACCACCTCTCCACCTTCTTCAAAAAGTGCCGGCTTGAGATCATCTAGACCAGCAGTTATATTGCGTTCGAGAGCCGAAATGCAGCTGCGTATCTCAGTCTCAGTGGGTGTTTCCATATCTACTGACCAGAGTGATACACCACAAGTTTGTTTCGACAACACAGTGGAAGCAGGAGGCCAGCTAAATTGACTCTCAGTGTTCTGCCCAACGTTCTAACCTTCTGGACCTATTATAGATGAGCGTGCCATCTGCCTCACTGGTAGCTTCACTGACAGACGGTCGGTTGAGACTAGTGGCACGGATCAGCATAAAGAGTTGCCGGTGTTCCCTGAAGCAAACGCGGTTTCTATTTCTTTAACTTCCCACTAACCAAGCCCCACGGTCATCCTCCAGATTACGTTTCAGTTTCCTACGGATATCTCTTCTAGACTTGTTATGTCAACTATCAGCAGGAATGTTCCGTTTGGCTTCTGACAACTCCAGGGATTTCTCCGAGATTCAGTGTTTGTTTGACTCATGTACCCCCGTGCGGCATGCTACAGTACTTGATTTCCGAATAGCCTGTTAGATTTGAGTCCAGCAGCCATTGTGATCTTCGGAATGAGAACTATTAAGGCAGCTTTCTGAGCCAGTTTGGTACTTATGTTTTACCGTTGGTATGGCCAGTTTCTCAACAGCTAATCGTTGTTGTCGGTGGGGTTATTGTCCAACAAAAGTAAGAACAAAACGACAAAGTAACAATGCATGACCTGAATCCAAGTACGTGCTCCGATAAGAATGACAGTCTTGAATTGAACCCAGCCACCTATAATTAACAGCTATGTGGTCTATCTGAGACCAGGCCTGATTCAGAGCAGGCGGGCGGCAAGGATAGCAATGACGTGAACGATGCCTAAAACTAGTGCTGGCCAAAAATAGCTTATGCTCAGCGCACAGCTGCAACAATCGCCCGCCATTACCTTATCGATGTGACGCTACCCCAAACCTGCCACCTAAACGAGATTCGGTATCACCAAGGCGACCCACCTGGACATTCATATCTCCGGCCAGAACGACTATATCAAAGCCACATGTCGACCGAAGGAGGGCGGCCAGATCCGAGTAAAACGCATCTTTGGTGCCGAAATCACTGCAGTCAGTAGGAGCGTAAGCAGACAGTGAAAAGATTTATGAAAGTCTTGCGTCTAGAGTTGGTCATAACAGAACCTGCCAAGCGGACCTCACAAAGTCTACTGTTTACAAGAATCCAATCTATCAATGCTGCTGCAGTTGTTTGTTTAATGACTGTCTATACCAATCTGACCTGTAACAGCGGCTGTGGAGTCACCCGAAGTGTATAACTAGTATCGAGTAGACAATGTGGGTCCTATTAGTTCCATACGCTGACTGTTGTGCTGGATTCTAGTTTCCTAGATACAGCAGACATCGACATGCAATGAGTCTAACGTTCGTGGAAGAGCGGCCCGTTGACCTATCTGTTTTAGAGTGCGAACGTTAGAAGCATCTATATTAATTCGCATTCTAGATCTAAGCAGGGGACGAGGGAGGCCTGAAGCTGAATGGCAAGAGACGCAACTTACCGACTCAGTGTTACCACGGTTAGTTACATCTGTTGTGGAACCTGTGGAGTAACTATCATATATGTGGGTTGAGAGGAGCCTAAGAACTAAATTTGATAGGACAGTGGGGGAGGGGTCAGCAGTAGCATGTTTTCGCCTATCCATTCTGCTGTATGCAGCAGTTAAGGCGACCTGGTTTATACCGCGAGACGGCCGATGCAGTATGGAATTAGTTGTGTTGTGATTATTCATCGTTGTTTGTGGACGGAAATACTGCCAAGACGCCCGGACATGGACAGGCGAACGTTTAGGGTTCTCAACCAAAGCCTTTGGCTCAAAAGTCTGTACCGCAAGGCATCGGATGGGTGGCAGTATAGCCGAACGGGTACATTTTTCGAAAAATGATGTCAACCTTCAACCTGGAAGACCAAGAAATTGGTTTGTCAGACCTCTACCTATTGGCCTGTCCGGCATAAGTGATTCTCTCGATGTGGTGGCCACACCGTCCACTTTAGCCCAACAGGTCATCGATTTGCGCAAGCCGTCACATCGCGTCAATGTCCAATGTCGTAATTGCTACTTGTCGTCTTTAAAAAGGAGGCCCAAAATCTCTGTGACAACCACACGCATGAATCTAGTGTCTGTTGTGTCCCAATTACTTCCTGGTCTCATATTACATTCGCTCACTAAGCCCACAGGAAGTCCAAAACTTAAACAGCAGGCAAGAGTCCAGTCCGGTCGTGAGTGTGCTTACCACATTTTTATCCTGCGACGGGTATTGGAACGTCGACACTCTTACAGGCAGCCGAGGGTCGTGGTGTTCTTAAACCTGAAGGCTGATTTCCATTCACTTGCTCGCAACCTTCCCTGGAACTGTCTTCTCCGCAACGGAGTGCCAGGGAAGTACGCGAGTCTGTTGGTATCATTGTATGCTCACTCTGCAAGCAGAGTAAGAGTTTATGAACAACTGTATCGATCGTTCATCTGTTCTAGTAGTGTTTGTCAGGGTTGTCTGATCCTCCCCACTCCTCACGTTCAAATTAGTCATGGACGGCATTCTGGAAGGTGCGCTTGAGGAATCCAGTGAGCCTGGTGTTGAGCTTCTTGGTTGGGCTAGGTTGACGGACATGGAGTGTGTGGATGGTATTGTCTTACTTGGCCCTCTTCCGAAGACATGCAGACTGTGATGGACAAGGTGAGTGACCGGGCTGGTTTGTATGTGATGCGGTTCTCACCTTCAACGAGCAAAGTGCTTCTTTAGAATTGGGGCATTCCCACTCCTACCTTCTTTATTGCAGGCAATCCGCTTGAGACTGTGAACACTTTCACACACTTGGGTAGAACTGTCTGGTTAGCCTGTAATATTGCTGATGTGATATCAGCGTGGATAGCAAGGGCACAAGTTGTCCTGGTCAACCTGTGTGATGTGTGGTATCGAAGAGACGTTCGGCTTTCGCCCGAAGGAAGGGTATGTAGTGTTTGTGTATGTTCTATTTTGCTCTGGTTCGGAAGTATGGTCTATTCACGACAAATATGACAACAGACTTGTTATGTCTAACCATAGTTGTCTCCGTCGGTTAACCCATACTAAATAGACTGATCGCATGAGCAGCACGACCTTTCACCGACGATTATCCCGAGACAGTCGGAATGCACGACCAACTGATCAACTAGTCACGTTGTACAGCCTACGATGATTGGGTCACGTACTCCGCATGTCGACTGAGTGTTATCGTACTGGATTTTATATTGTGAGACCACCAACAGTTGGGTGAAACCACGTGGTGATCAAGCAACAAATTGGTCATGAAATATGCAGACTCTGACTGTTCCATTGAGCAAATTTGGTGGGTGTCGCCTG
>LUCH01018760.1:0-11703 GCA_013368495.1 Paragonimus heterotremus | reverse complement strand
AAAAAAATAATTGCACAGTCAAGGAATCGTTGGAGGCGGAAGGAGGGAGCTGGGAGGAAACGCTACCATTGATTCTGTTGACCCACCACTGTTCATCACAAGGGACAACGACGAAATCACCGTTCGAGCTAATGTACAGGCGTGTGCCACGCCTGCCAGTCGATCAGGAGATCGATGAATGAGCATGCGTGAATTAGCGGAAGTGCGAAAAGTGGCCATCCAAGATTGGCAAATGCACAAGAAGTTTCCAAGGAGCAGTCAACCGCAAGGTTGTCGGGTCGAAAGGCTGCGTTTGAAATTGGTTCGAAGGTTAAATACATAGACAGGCGGAGTCCGGGTGCAACAGGAC
Source organism: Paragonimus heterotremus (assembly GCA_013368495.1). Lineage (NCBI taxonomy): Eukaryota > Metazoa > Platyhelminthes > Trematoda > Plagiorchiida > Troglotrematidae > Paragonimus > Paragonimus heterotremus. The sequence continues at coordinate 11,354 of LUCH01018760.1, read as the reverse complement.
CCGGATCTAGGAAGTTCCTGGTAAGGTGAAGGGGACCTTATGTAGTAGTGGACCGCAGTAGTCCAGTGTATTTGACTAAGAATGAGAAAAACCAACATCGAGTTAACGGAAGCCAGCTTTGTTGATGGTTTGACAACCCGAGCAGAAGAGAATGCACACCTGAAACATCGATGTCTCCGAATCCGGTACGCAGATGATCGAAGGAGTTAAGAGAACGTGAAAGGCTTTTGCTACAGTTGGAACAATCTTTGTTGTGGGAGGATTGTAGTGAGGAGTAGCCGTCGTACGATACTGTTCACACCACTACTATTCAGTGGTGGGACCAGATCATGGATTTGGACATTGAAGTAGTCGTAGGAAAAAATACAAGAAGAAACTTCGGAGTGTAGCATCGCATGAAATGGTTTTCGGAACGTAAAGCAACTGAGCATTGATATCTGTGGAAACCGTGACGTTCTGGGATAAATACTGTACGCAGGTGAATGTCTCTGTTTGTTTTCATGTTGAAACGCATGACCCACGTGGTGCTTTCCTGAATAAATAATCCTTGCACCATCTGTATTCTTGGCTCACAACACTAGTTAAGGTCACAAGACAAAAAGTGGGCCTATCAGCTTAAAGATGGGGTAGATTTGTACTAACGTAGGCTACCTCTGGACTATCCTGGGAATTTCTGTCCACTACGATTGAGCAAATTCGTTTACCCTGAGAACGGAACGTTTCCGGGGGTTTCCTGATGTTTATTCACTAGTAAGGCATTATACTGTCTAGCGTTAGTTTATATAATAGCAATCACGGATTTTCCATGTCATCTGCAGTTCCTCTTTGACACAACATCGCTTTCTTCTTCTTCTTCTTCTTCTTCGCAGAATAGGCTACTATGACGAGGGGATAGTTTAACGGGTGTAAACGCCTGGAACAGACTCAAGGAAATTATTCGTTGAAGAAATACTGTCAGTTTGGTGACCCGTATGAACTTATATCAGCACTTTCCAGTTATCAAAAATGGATATAATTTCATCTGTCCCTTACAATACCTTTCTTAAAAAGGTTAATAATATACTACCCTCAGTTCCCAAAAACTGTCGCCCACCTGAGGATGCGCCACTTTGATAGCACTGTTGGCCTTAAATGTTTAGAGGTAGCACATTTCTGTTTCACAAAACCGTTTCAACAAAGTTCATTTTTCAGTATGATTAGGAGGTACCACAGCAGTAAGCCTTTATTTTGAAGTGTTAGAAAAATCAAAAAAGTTTTGCTCGCAGAACGGATAAATGGTTTTTTTCCGTAACTTTTTCAGCAAGTTTCACTAGTACTCGTAACGCAATAGCTGGATACCAGCCATATACCACTACAGTATAGTGTTTGTATAATGTATAATTAGGTAGTGTTGGTCAACGAACCACTTCCGTGATTGTAAAAACCCAGCACAGTTTCGAGAACATGGAAGTAAATTCTTAAACGTGCACATCCTAGGTCAGGGTACATTATCATTCGTGGAAAACGGATTTTTATATCCTTGGAGCAGTCTGAAAAATATGGGTCATACAATAACAGTGGTGTAGATCCTATCTCGTTTGACGGTTTCTTTGTTCGGATGTTCGCCGAGCTTGACATTTAGGTTGCAAACATTCTACAACTATACAAGATGACATCATCAGCGTTTGGAAGTTTAAGCGTGGAGGTTGATGAGGTTTGATGGAAGCCTCCTTTTTTATAAAGGTAACTTGACCCGAATTCTGACCGACTACTTTGTGTTGCATTCGAACTTTTGACCGATCGCCTGATTAGTCGCATTCTGCTGCTATGGCATTTTGGTCTGAAATCTGACTAAATGAGTTTTGTTGCATTCGATCTTTTGGTACAGCCAGTCGGTTATTTATTTTTCAAGTTCAGTGTGATTAATCATACATGGCTTATATTTTATCATTGATCAGAACGGTATAAGATGCTTCCGTCATTTGTCTCGATAGCTGGGCATGACTGAATTCACATCTTTCGAAGTCGGTGGCTCGCGTTAGTTCATACATTTTGTTCAGTTCACTATGTCTGTCTATCAAACTCGTTGACAGCTACAAGATTAAAATATATTCTTTTGCGTGTGTGCTGTTTACTTGTGTTAAAACTTGCTACCTCCCAAGATGATACCAAAAGCAGAACTCGTGACACCAAGCAAGTCCCAATTTTATTGGGTTTCTATTGGCTGTTTTATAGACAAAAGCATCAGTAGAATAAAGAATTACAATTGGTCTCGAAGTCTCGGCTGTCCTATTGGTTGGTTTAGCTCACTGTGTAGCCTGTTTGTTTTAACGTGTGACACACTTGAACAATTTGCTTTACATCGGTGCGCGTCATAACAAAATCCGATGCTACTCCATAGTGCCATCCGGATTGGCCATTGAGCTGATGTGCCAATTTGTTCACGTCGATTTGCTGCAACCATCCGTTAATCGTTAGTTGACCTCGTATCGATGAGTTCGTCCAATCTAATCCTTTTGCAACTTTAATAGAAATTTCTGTGGCGTTCACGTTGAGCGTGTATCCTTCTTGACCCCTTGTGAGCGGAGATCAACGAAAACGGATGGTACCTCTTGCTGGTCAATACTCCTGTATGTGACATTCATTCTTTTTTGGCAACATGATATTATAAGTTGAACATCACCCACAATTGATCGCAGCTGTCACATTCCCATAAACTTTACAGTCGGCCCTTTGTCGAAAAGAAACACAAGACGCGAGTTTCGCTTTCATTAGAGCTCGTCAGTAGTGCATATCATCGCCACTGCCGGAACTAGAACTCCGGCCACGTTGTTCATCAGGCAACCGTGTTGAGCACTGCACAACTGACCTCATGTTAGGCACGACCGAATTATCATATGTGAACACTCAACCACTTTCGCTTGTGAATAATGATCAGGTTGCCCGATCGCCTCGAGAGTAGACACAGTTACTGTCTGTTAACTCCAATCGATGACCCCTCGACTAGGACTTCTCTCCAAGTTGAAATCACGGAAATCATTGACTTGTTGAGCGGTATTTGATTGATGATGAGTAGTAGGGGATTTTGATATTCATATGGATTGAACATCACCCACAAGTGATCACAGCTGTCGCATTCCCATAGACTTTCCAGTCGACCCCTTTCGAACAGCAGAATCACTAGACTCGAGTTTCGCTCTCATTAGAGCTCGTCAGTAGTGCATATCATCGCCACTGCCGGGACTTGAACCACGGACATGCTGTTCATGAGGCAACCGTGTTTACCACTGCGCCATTGACCTCGGGTTGGGCACGACCGAATTATCATATGTGAACGCTCAACCACTTTCGCTTGTGAGTGAGAAGGAGGTTGATGTACTATGTTAGTTTTGATGATATTCTTTGTGAGACTTTCGTTCACTTGTGTGCTAATATGTTGCTGCTTGTTTATGAAAGTAGTGAAGTCATTTCTGACATTGTTTGAATGCCGTTTTGTCGGTGTTTCCGTAGTGTTTTTGTTTTCCTCAGCAGCAGACTACGTCTAATGGAATTCTATAGAATGTTCTGATCTGTTAGTAAAATATATTAACCGGTTCCATTGGTTTATAGCTAGGCTGTGTGTTTACGTTCACGATAGGGATGGATATTATTGATCGCACTGGGACAACATTCCGATGTGCTTTCGGTAAATGGTAGAACCGTTCTTTGGTTTCATCATTCGACTGCATTTCTAAATGTAACTTTTAGCTTATATAATGCATAGCATCTTGTTTTCCCCACTAAATTGTTGATTTTGTTAGCTAGTTTTGCAATGAGATCAACATTGAGTTGGCGGTAAATTTTGTCTCCTCGATACAGCCTACCTTGTCCATACTGACCATCATCCATCCACTTCAGTCTCAGGATGTGTTAGGGCGCCCACCCTGTTACCGTTCCAGGGGCGCCCACCCTGTTACCGTTCCAGGGGCGCCACCGTCATGAGAAACTGTTCAAATCGGCTGAGACTTGTTATACCGCTAGGCACACGTGCAAACCTAACTGTTTCCCATAATGTGGTGGGAATGTGTGAACATTGTGTACCGTATAAATAATTTGAAAATTGTCGTCCAAATCGCATACGTTTTGGGGTGGAACAAAGTTCTATATTCGAACGCGTCTTCTGGCTTGCCTTGGGAGTGAATACGGGACAATCGTGATACTATTTGGGACCGAGATTTTGGGCGCTAATATTGCGGGAACGAGGATCCGAATTTTGTCAAACGAATTACGATAGCTAGGACAAACCAGCGTACGGTTTAGAAGGGTTTACAACAGGATGTCAACTCTTTCGAGATTTCCAGTGCTTATACTCTTTTGGTGGGGGTTGACTATCTGTTGCTAATCAAGACTGGGATGATAATTTGTCACTTCTGCTGTCATGTTTCTACCAATAGTCCGTTGAGCTTCACTGTGTGCAAAAAGCTGGCTAAATATTCTTTGGTTGATGCATTTTTGTGTTAAAAATGAGTCCTCTAATAAAGGCATCATGTTCATCAGTTGATAGCGGGCGTTTTAATATGTTTCTGAGCCACTTGTAGTTACTGATGTTGATGTTCTTTTCTAACAGTCTTGATGGCTTCTCTTTAGGTGTCATTCTCTTCTTCTGGTCCTGAAAATCCGTTATCCTATTGCTGCTTCTAGTTCTTTCAGATCGTTTTCCATCTATTATTTGTCTATACTTTTCGGAAAATTACTGCTACATCCACTAAATCAGGGTAAGTACAGAAGTTTTAAGACAGAAACTGTTGAAGTAGTTTTCGATATTCGTTCAGGAACTTAAAGTCCTCGAAATTGACAACGACGCGTTTCGGCTGGTAATCGGCACTAAGCCTGTGATTTCGGTGTGATATGTTTTTGGTAAGCTACTCAGTTTTGCGATTCAGGCTAGGAGATTGTTCCCCTTTGAGAGCCTGTGCAATTTGCCACTTGTCTGCGTGACTTACACTGTGTATATTCACAAACATTACTCGACTTTTATTTGAAAACAAGGCATTTTTCAGATATTTCCTTGTCTCAGCAAAACGATATGTTCAGTTGTGGACAATCACTTACCTGAACTCAATACCATTCAATCGGTTGCACCCAAAGGCATTGCGGTTAACCTAAACGACAAAACAGTGAAAACAAAGAGCAATCAGAATGAGGTCCCTAACTATTGGTTGGTGTAGTCTGTCGGACTAGCAATTTCGAATGAATATTCGCCTCTCAGATATGTACTCTTGACAAGTGAGGCAAACAACGTAAGCTTGCATGATGCAGCCGGTAACTTTTCCCTACCTATATACAAACACATACGGACTTTGCATAGCAAACTCACTGTTCGTCAATCGCTCAATGGAGGAGGCTTCACACACACACACACACACACACACACACACACACACACTGTAAGCATACACACCCGCCAACTCGATTGGAACCTGCTGAAGCCCGTCAGAACGTTGCTTTGATCCGAACGGTAAAGGATAGTTGTGAATTGTCTCGTATAATGTCGGAACAAAACAGTCTGGCAATATACACGGCCACAATATAATTGGTCTGCGCGGAGAAGCGGACGACAATGATAATAACTGGTTTCACTCACTGTGTGTGAGTGAATTTCAGCCAGTGCACATTTAAAAGCATAACCGGTTGCACGTATGAGTCGGATCGTTTTCGGTTCAGGCTCGAGCTAGTTAATCGGCGTTAACTACGCCTGTTCATCATCATTTTATCCAACAGCGAATTGACTCAACTGAGTGTTTTTTTTCGTCTCGTGCAAAACGCACAATCCAAACAAAACAAAACAAGGAACCAAACTAAGGCAATCAATGAGAATAGGAACTCACGTTTCCGGCCTTTCCCTTTGTTTTTTGTCTCTTTACTACCTTTTCCTGATTGCTCGGCTTCCTGTCTTAGTTCTTCGGCTGATTTCAGTAATATTTGCTGTGTAAGCAATTTTGGGAAGGATAGAACCGAACGGAAACGATCACATAAGTGCAAAAGTTTTTATTTTACAAATGAATGAGACAATAAGTAGTTAGAAGAGACCGGAGAATGTCATTTGTGAGTATCGCTTAGGTTGCCCGAAATGTAGCTTCAACTTGACTGAGGTGTTCCTACTGCGGAGCTGTCGCGTAAAACGAGCAGTCTGGACATTACTCTCAATCGATGTTAACTGGATGCTTAGGTGCAATCATTCAATCAGGTTTAATGTAGGGTAAAAGATGTAGTGTTGAAAATGGTGTGTCCGGAGATCAGCAGCCAATCCGAACTAGGATACATGTGTTACTGAACAGCTCTCAGATGAATGAATCTCCCTTTCAAAGTCAACCAGCTGAGAAAAATTGTAATTCCTGTGAAAGCTTGTAGTGAGCCTGTGAGTGACGCACGGTGCGTAACAGTCGAAATCTACAATCAGTCACCAACAGTAGAAAATCGTCCACTGTAGTTGACAGAACTTAACGATGAGTTCAGTCCATCAGCTTACCCCAAAAAAGAGTGAATCACAGCTCTGAACTAGTTAGTTTAAGTGAGCATCTGGGTGATGTATAACGGTTCCAAGCTTCATTGCCCAGTTACTCTACAGCCATGATTATTAAGGTGGATGATGGGGAAATATCAGGAGCCGATAGCGAGAGACTGGACGATGGTCCTTAACAATAAGAATGGTGAGAAGTAATCAGCAGAAGGCTTTTAACAGAATGCAACGTAATCTGTCATTAAACAAGAATTCTACTGATAGTCATCGATCCATGCATTCTGTATGGTGGTTATGTTTGTCAGGTTTAGTCCAGAAGCCACGCTTAGTCGGACTTCGACCCTTCCAAGTTCGACCATATCAGATAGGCCGGCCAACCAGTTAGTCTCATAGATTTGTATGTTGTAATACTAACAATAAAGGCCTGCACAGACAATGAGACGCCAACCTATGGGTATAAAGCAGAACCATAGTTATATTTGCACCGCTGCTGTCTTCCGCTTAGGAAAGGAGGGAGTTACAAAGGGTATCGTCAACCAATTGGCACATCAGTAGTTCACAGGCTGACCATGACCGAGAGCGTATTATCCTATACGGTCGGAAAATCGGCACAAATTCTCAGAAGTTTGATGTTGCTTACAATGCACTCAATGTGCACAGCAGTAATCGGAATGAGTCGTCAAGTGATGCATGGGGCTGGATGTAGCGCAAATCATAGACTAATCAGAACCGAATTGTTTATCCATGTTTGCAAGCCTGTTTGTCATGGATCATCCGAACAACAGCAGAAGCTGAAGAGTTGTCGGCTGCAGTATTCAAAGACGAGGACAGTAATGCAGTGTGTAGTTGCCGTTCTTTTGAAAGAGGATTCTGTGTCCACTACTGCTGACAGTATGTGTCAACACCTCAAAGAAAGGATCACGAAAATACTCAACCAGACGACAAGTATCTAGCCCCAGAAACATCCGGATTGGTTCGCTAACAACGGTGCAAGTTTCTCCAGCTTCATGCAACAGAAGGATGAAAGGTTCGCTGTTTCTACAATGGACTCAAGCAGTGGAGTCAAAAGAGCCAAGTTCTGAACGGCTTTAGCGAATCAAGAACGACTGGCAGGTGAAACACGGGGATTGATGCTGACCACTGACAATACAAGGCGTTCGGTGAATGCGATTTTCGGCCTATCTCTTCCGTCTACTAAAGTACTGATTTCCGTTGGCTTTGGTTTTTCGTGCACCCTACCAGTGGATACCATCAGAGTATGGCGTAAACACTTTGGTAACCTAATAAACCGGCTGGCTTCTGTTGAGAGTGGAACCGTGAATAGCTTGCCACAACAAGATATTAAAACTTCAGCTGTTGTCACCCCCAGATTTAGCAAAATTGGAGAGAGTTAGAGTACACCCGCGGAACGAAAACGGTGTAGGTGGAGATGGGTTATCAGGGGGACTTCTGAGATATAGCAGCCCAGTTTTTGAACGTACTTTGCTCCAGATGGTCCACTCAGTCTGGGAGCAGGAAGTTGTCCCCCAAGAGTTCAAGGATGTCCCAACATAGTATCCTTGTTTAAAGGAAAGAGGAGCAAGCAGTGTACCGACAGTTATCGGAACATTAGTCCGCTGAACTACGCTAGAAAGTGATAGCATGAATTCTTCTGAACCGATCCAATACGGACGTTTCGGAGGCTAATGGTTTTGAGGAGCAGTGTGGATTTCGAGCAAGATACAATACGATCGACACGATGTTCGCTATCTGACAGATTAAGGAGAGGTAACGTGAACACAAGTATATGGCCGCTTTGTTGGTTTCACCAAGGCGTTCGAATCCGTCAATCATGGAACAATGTGGATAGCGCCTGCGAGGTTTTTATATCTAGGTTGTAAAAATATTGAAAGAAATGAACCCATCGATAGGAGGCTAATCAACGATTCGCGAAAAGTTACGATCAATGGGAATCTACAACTCGAGCAAACTGGCATGTCAACGCAGTGACCAGTCCGGATGGCACTATGGAGTAGCATCGGATTCTGTTATGACGAGCACCGATGTAAAGCAAGTTGTTTAAGTGTGTCATTCATTAAAACAAACAAATTACAAATGGAGCCGAGTCGACTAGTAAGAAAGCCGAGGCGTCGACACCAATTGTAATCTTTTATTTTACTGATGCTTCTTGTTGTAAACCCTACTAAACGGTACGATGGTTCATCCTTGCTATCGTAATTCGCTTGGCAGAATTCGGATTTTCGTCCAGGTGATAATTGGCGCGGAAATCTCGGTCCCGAATAGTACTGCGACTGTCCCCCGTATTCGTTCCCAAGACAATCCAAAAGACTCGTTCAAAATATAGAGCTTTGTTCGGCTCCCAAACGGGGTGCGGCTAGGGCGACAAGTACAAGGTATTTATAGGGCGCGTAATGACCACGCATCCCCAAGACATTAAGAGAACAGTTGCCGAAATAAATGTGTTAGGATCGCTAATGAGCAAAGCGGTATAAAAAGTCTCAACCGATTTGAACAGTTCCGCTAATTAGGACTGAGTCAACCGTTTTTTTCTTTCTCACGACGGAAGCGCCTTCGAACAGTAACAGGGTGGGCGCCCTAACACTTTTGTCTATAAGATAACCAATCGAAACTCAATAAAAATGAGATTTGCTTGATGCCACAAGTTTAGCTTTTGACTTCATCTCGGGAGGTGACAAGTTTTAACGCAGGTAAGCTGATCAGTCGGATTAATGTTACATGTGGGCATGAAGACGAAGGTACAAGTGTGTGGATCGACCTCCGATGATCTTAACATTTTCACTAACGTGAAAAAGGCTTGTGTCCTAATTCAAACCCTATTCACTTCTTATTTGATTGCGGTGTTAACAGTTGCTTTTCAGAAACTCGGAGGACAATGTTGAAATCGGCTGCCCTACGGCGTCCCAATTCGTCTACGTACTTCGACGAGGAGTATGCTGTTATTCGTAGATGATAATGCGTTTATGTGGACATAGCAAGGAAGAAATTTCGCGACTGACCATTGCTTTTACGACCGCGGCATCTAAATTTGGTTCGGATATTAACACAGGTCAGACACTTTCTTTCTTTCATCCTCCTCAGGACAGACGTCTTGTGTCTACATCTTGTATCTGCATCAGTAGTGACAATAGTGATAAGTGCGCTGAATTCTGCTTCTTAGGTAGCAGTTTGCTGGTAGACCTCTCCATGGTCTGCGAAGTGTGAGCTAGTGTGACGAAGACTAGCTCTGCTTTCGAAGGCATTGAGAGGCATGCCTGGAAGAACCACAGTCTGAAGTTGAACACTAAACTGCTTGTCTGTCGCTCAACAGTGCTATCTTCGCTGTTATGCGGCAGTGAAACTAAGACATTGTGTCTACGGAATGTACGGTATCTGAGCTGCTTCCGCTTGTAATGTCTAATATGCACTTTTGTTATTCGGTGGGCGGATATAGATCCGAATACTGAGATACTTTAGCCAACGGATACGGACGAGATTGAAATCATATTGATGCTCAGTCAGCTAGATCACGTCCATCGGCTGGACGATAACGGTATCCCATATCAGTTGGTGTACGGACAACCAAAAACGAATAGGCAAAATCGTGGTGATCAAAAGTTGAGACACCAAGATTTTATCCGGGAAAGTTTTTCATGTTGCATTACTGATTTCTGATCTGGATGAATACTGTCCGGTCCAAAGGTTTAATGAGTAATAGTTGTGAGGTAGTGGATTCAAGCAAGCGGTACACAAGAGAACCGTCGGCGCCATAAGTTGCGCTGACATGACCATATGGAGTTTCAATGAATGTGACCGCGATTGCACTGGCAATCTGGGATTAGTAGGTCATCAACCTACTGATTGTACGTTGAGCACAAGTAACTTTTGTCAGTGTTATCCATTTTTTACCCGTGTCGTTTCATAATCGGTCACTTCTTCAGAAATTCAAGTCATTGTACTCTTTTACCTTCTCTTTTCTTCAGCTTTGTTGGTGCGTTGTATGATGTATGTTTTATTCGCTTTTCGGTCCAATTTTGATCTGACTTTTTCTATTTCCTCCTAACTGGAATGCGATAATATGTTCACCTATATTTAATTGCCTCTTGCCTTATATTTCCAGTATCTTTCTTCTCACTTTAGAAGTTACCATCGAAGTCTATATTTTTTTGCTTTTGAGAGATAATAGTATCACTTTCATACTAGCCTAACATCCGGCTAATCAGAATTTGTCTACTGGATCTCAAAGACCTCCATTCACACGCCTTCTAGTATTGCTCGTTCGGGCTTATGATGGATACGTGGTGTGTGGGTGAAACCACAAGTGGTTCGGCACAAGCCATTTGTGCAGTGTCCTTCGGCTTAGGTCAGCATGACAGACTAATCCGAAGCGACTGCCATCATCCGCAGTTTCACACAGCTTCTCACCTCTGATCAGAAACGATTTCCGAGGCAAGACGTCATTTGTGGTGGCAACATTATCGCGATTTCCAAACACTGGACCCCACTTTGTGTGTATGTTCAAACCGGTGCACTACACACTTACCAGACAGCTTGTAAACATGTTCAGTTCTGTTATGAGGAAAATTTTTCAACTGGTATAATCTCTAGATAACGTATCGGTGTGATTGCATAGGATGTTTTCTAATGATTTTGACGCACAACTTACTAACATTCCAAGTCGACAAACAGTCTGAATTTAACGCAATTTCACTTTCCGTCGTTATTTATCTTCGTGTATCCTTGTTGATTAAATCAAGGAACTCATTCTTTTGTTCAAAGCGAATATCCGTTTGGACTTTAAACGGCTGTCATACAACCAGCATGGGCAGTCCACTGAGCCGATGTTGGGTCGGAATCAGACAGACAGTCTCGCGCTTGC
>LUCH01018759.1:0-11795 GCA_013368495.1 Paragonimus heterotremus | reverse complement strand
ATATATATATATATATATATCCGTACCAGGTATTCGCAAAATCACGGAAACTGACAACACATCAATCAAAGTGTCATATTAAAGCCTTGATCAGAAACATGTTGCGTATTGATAAGTACATTATACAACTGGGTTACATGATTTTGCTTAGTGATCCCCAGTCTTTTTATCTTATTACCAGGATTTCGAAGAATTTTTGTTTGTTATCCCAGATTACTTGCACACGATTTATGAAGGGAAGAATAACTTACGAAGTTGGCTGGTCGAAACGCTCATCCGAAGGCAAGAACACTGTAATCGAGTGTGAATGTTGTCCAATTTGAAACAATAGAAAATCAGATAATCACAAAGCAGAACCCTACTGTAAACATTTATGCACACAGAGGTAGTTCATTTTGCTCACCGCTCGCGTTTGTTTACTCATAACGTTAAAACCACTCTCCAAACTGTGAACTCTTGCACATAACACGATATATCTAATTGTTTAATTTTGACAGTTTTCTTGATGTTTCGTTTTTGTGCACAGATTATCAAACGGTGATTTTGCATTATTAATGAGAGCGCAAATAGGACTGCCTTGAGAATCCGGCTTAGTTCTGGGCATATTCCTAAAGCTAAAGTTGAAAGAAAGTTCCAATTCATACACTTGTTTCGAAACACGGTAGTTCTTAAATCTACCAAAGTGATTAACTAATACGCTCCCGTTTTCTGCAACTTAAACTATTTTGAACAGTAACGAAGTAAGTCGCACGGTGGAAGTAGGCCAATCTACTATCAGGAGCTTCTGTTTACTAGTAAGTATTCTTCATCCAGGACTTGGAATCCACTAGCGCGATAATTCCTCGTCAATCCATTTATCGCGGAGTAATACTAACTTGTCACCCGTGTAGAACTGCTCAGTGCTGTTGACAGCTCGTTCTGGTTATTTGCTCCCAACCCAGTGAAATGTGATACGTCTGTAAGTGGTATTAATTGCTACGTTACACTCAAGTGGTTAGCAACGAACAAGTATCAACTAGAACAGACGGATTGTGTAACTGATGTGCACGCCTACTCACATAATCGCATTACTGCTCAGTGTCGTGAATGTCGTCTTTGTTTGACCGAGTTGTCTGTGAAGTGAATGCACTTAATGACGCGGGGCAGTGACAGCCGTAAGGAAGCTGTCTTGGTGATGAAGCCTTACTCTCACTTACAGCTCAGTTGTTTCGTTTGCAAGGTGTAGGCGCCTTGATCTTGTATGTTTGAATGCATATGTATCAATTCTTAGTGACTAGGTCCCCTCCCGTCTCCCTGTTTTCTCCTATCTTCCTAAACAGGATTTGTCTCTTCTTCTTCGTAGTAGTGTGACAGTTAAACATCAGTGTGAATCATTGATGTGTTGCTGTTTATGATGATGATCAATAAGGAAGTATTGTTGATAACAGCGCGCTGTTTTTCCTACTCTGCACGTTACACGAGCAAAGTAGCCACACAGTGCGATCAAGCTTTGACAAGTTTTTTCAGCTTGTCAGTACAGAAGCACAGAGTGTCACTTCCACGATGTAGACAATGTGTTATTGCGTACAAAAGTGAACCCAGAGTGAATGGTGAACGTGCAAATGCTAATTCGGATGTATTTTCTAAACGTTTTTGTCTGATGCAATAATTGAACAAAGTATGTCGTGGCCATACGACCTTCCAGATATTGTTAACGAGTTAGTAACAATGTCTACATTAACTGCTTATCGGTTTTTGAAAATGACCGCTCAGGAAGAACTAGGAGAAGGTATTAGCGTACCTAAAGTTGAAGTCGAGTGAAACGAAAGCGTTAAGATAGTATAATTCGACAGTTTCATTTGTAAAGGTACTCAACGTATTTGGAGGTTAACAGATGTCATTTTGAGCAAATTTGACCAGCCTTAGAACTTCAATCACAACAATTTAGGACCCCGTATGTCATTAACCTACTGAATGATCACGATATCTGAACCAGCGTTGCCAGCTGTTGCACAATACACTAAATTTTCAAGTCATTTTCGAAGTGAATACCACCCTCCAGCAGAGCAAGCTACAAAACAGCAGTCAAGATGGATCACGGCATAATTTACTTAAATGATTAATCGTGTATAGAATTACACAGAAGAAAAACTAACACTTACTGGACTGATTCATTTACAACTGCAGAATTTCTTGATCTGATTTATATATTTTTTTCAAGTACCGGCTAGGGTTAGCTCAGCATTGGTGCCCTACTTCTATGACTTGCTAGACGATATGTTACAGTCTTCCAAGTATGCAGGAACTTTACGGAACGAGATTAAACGTATTAAACAACTGTCAGTAGAAAACGAGTTGTCATTCAGCATAAACAAATGTAAAATTGCATTCCTCCACCACTAACAGTGTGTATATCACGACTTTGGGGAGAGCTTACTGACCATCTCAGTATGTGAAAGAGACTTGATATCTCTGTGACTTGGAAAGTTTGGTTTACCTATAAACTGTACATCACTGTTGAAAAATGCATACGTGCCAATTAATATTTTGAAAGGATTTGTAGAAACATTTATATTAAAACGTGTAATACCTTCGCCTACCTAATCCATCCAGACTTATGGGCAAGCCCTCAGGCTTGGGACAACCAAAAGTGATTTAGAATTTTTTATATGAGACCCAATTGTGAAAAGTCAGGGCTTCGACCAGATTCGAACCAGCGACAGAAACAGCATGCCAGAACGCGGCAAGCAGTCTACCAACTGAGCTACGAAGCCAAGCCGGGAGTTCAAAATTTTCCACGATGACCTGCAGTTAACCTCTTGGTCCATTGTGTCATAAGCAGTCTACCAAATCATCCGGCTGCCTGAATGCCCAAGCAAGATTTTTAACAGTTCACGCTGGAATTCCCAAATACCACCGTTCAGCATTGTAATTGTTTTACTAATAAGTAGCGTTACAGACTTTACTATTTATATGAGACCCAACTTCTGAGCTCCTGGTGTGGTTTTGTAGCTCAGCCAGTACAGCATTTGCCGCGTTTGGGCATACTGCTTCTGTCGCTGGTTCGAATCCAGCCGAAGCCAGGGTCTCACAGTTGGGTCTCATTTAACTTATGAAATCTGTCACAATATTTATGAATAATGCGATTTAGAATCCAATCAAATCGCTTAACGTCAGAACATATGAGGAGTCGTTGGGGTCAAAACTACTTTATCCTAACAGAGATCACGGATTTTATCTTATTCATGTATATTGACAAATACACACGATTCGGCAAACCTCTCAAACTACTCGCTAGTGAATCCCTTTTCAACTAAGCAAAGATGAATGTATTAAGAACTCTCCTTCCGGAACTACAGTATGCATCAAACAGGCCACCATGGAGTCGGAACTTTTCCGCACTCATAATTTGTTCATAATACGGTACTGAACCTAACTCTATTTTGACAAGTTAGTATCAAAATTCTGCTCAACATACAGGTTTAATAGAGACGAAAACAGAGTTGAAAGTTGCTTGACCTCCATTCTAACTTATCTCTTCAGATAACACCATATGCATCTGGCAAGTTTCCTCTCGGCAGTATGAAACCTTGATATGAATTCTACTACCAGGTTTTATCAAAAACTGTTTTTTTATCAGCAACTTACAACAGTACGTTTCCTCCATCTATTCAATCAATAACAACAAAAATGTGTATCGCTGAACGATGCAATCAATGGTGAGTTTAACTGAGCGTTGTACTGAATCATCCTTTCTCTAGTAGGGTAACGTGTTCAAAATATTTAACGTTTTTTCAATATTCTCAATGACAAACAACAAGATCTTGATGAATAGGTTTTAAAAACGAAAACTATTGCAAAGTTGATATTGGTGGTATATATTAATATTGTATAAAATCGGTATATGACCTCCCCCCCGACGTCACAGCCGGCCCCATAATTCAACGTCGTTATTTAGATGGCATTTCAATTTTACCCATTAATGTCCACCATGTTACCTTTTATTTGCACTTCGTCAGCGTCTATCTATTTCTCACGACAAATAACTGCACGATGGTTTGACCATTCTGATTATTTTTCCCGTTCACTTTCAATCGCGGAGATGTGTGTACCAGCGAAACAAACCGGTGCATAAGATGAATAGCGGCTTAGTATAGGCTCAAACGATTGATATGCTCGATGGCGCCACGGTCCACTAAACTAAACGCTCAAACGTAAGCCACATCTCAGTTAATGCATGAGACATTATGGTAATAGGTCACTTTGGTAACCCCATCATATCGGTTAAGATGTAATTGAGCAATCAGAATTCTAAATCCCTAAGTTCCTATGAGCAGCCTTACTCATTACTCCATTTCTTGTCACTATGGATACACTACTGATTCATATAGTTTGTCTGCCCCTTAGAAAATCATTCGTTCCTTCTGATGATATTGTCTAATGTTATTGCCAAACGTGTGTCATCTACAGCCTGTTGATTTACATTTGCGACTGAAAGTAGTTAACGAATTGTTGTCGACTAGCAATACACTTGTTCAAACATTCCAACACAGTTTTTCCCAACTGAACACAGAAAAAGCCTACAGTTATTGTGCGCAAAATTGGAAGTCTGGGAGTTTCTGTGAAACAATTTCTAGGTTAGCCAATCAAAACTCAACGATACTAAGAGAAGGTATTCAGCTAACCAGGAATTTTGTTCGTATCAACCGGTAAAATAGAACAATACACAAAAAGGCTAAGTGGCGAAAACCTGCGATTTCAAAATCATCTGGGACTCACTGAACGTGTAGGGTATTCAAGAATCCGAGGTCTCTAGCATATTTCAACTAATGCTGACGTTCGTAATTTGAAAACAGTCGAAAGTTCAAGCTATGCTAATAATTCCGTTTGAGGTAATAAATCTTTAGTCGTCATCTGTTACTCGACTTGATTCATTTGAATCATATTAGCTAGAGTTTGATAATTTTAGCTGGTGAAGTTAATGGGGTCAGTATGTTCATACGCAACCTTACATTCTGCGATAAGTTGAACAGATTAGACACCTGAAATTACTGAACGCGTTCAGACGACAACTTACAAGAAGGTTGACGCAATGTTACTCTGTTTGCAAAACTGACAAGACCAGTGATTTATGTCCTGTGGAATAATCTCATTTCAACACCGCCGATAAACGGTGCTATTCGACAATTGATGATAACTTGCTGGTAACAATGTAAGTTGCTGAAGTAGGTTCATGAATTCGGTTAATTTCAGATTTAGCATCTCTCGCGCTCGGTAGCTGTCTTCTTATTCAGCTTAGCCCTAGTTTAGCCCACTCTGAAAATGAACAACTGGTACGAGTTTTGCACTTGTTAGAGCTCATCAGTAGTACACATCCTAGCCCCGATTGGAGTTTACGCTTCAACTCCCATACGTGTAAGACTGGCGTGTTAATCATAACTGCAGCACCCTCACACAAAGTATAATCGAATACTCGTATCATTTTGTTTATTTTTTCATCACAATCCAGTTCGTTATTTCAATACACTAAGCCTCAGTTGGGTAATACTAGCCTGCCGTACATAACTATTTATTCTGTCAATTTCTCGTTGGTTCTTTTTTTTTACCTAAAGTCACTCCTTGAAATTCATAAACTTTTGTATTTGTTTCTAGTTTTTTGTAATACATATTTGTTGCTTATTCAAAGAATATTACACAGCGGATATTGGACAAAAATGTCAACATCTGGTTGAACTCTCAGTGACAGGAATGGAAGCAGTGTTCCCGCATGACTGAAGCGGAAGGGTGAACAAAGGTCACTGTGTGACAACCGAAGATTTATTGAAAGCTGTGCAGCGATTTACACTCACTCATCGTCCGCTAGGATGAAGTTACCATCCCCGACTAAAGTCACCACTATAAGTCTGCCAAAACCACTGGCCTCAAATGTCAACTAACCTTACTGGACTTCAACACACAGTTCAGATCAAGCGTAATCTGGTTAAACGACTCGATATTCTTGTGACTCCTGATATTTCGGTCCACCAGGTTTGTCAAACCATAAATTGGTTTTTTTCAAAACCACTGGCCTCGCCAAACTTTGAACGTTATAACAATATTCCAAGACGTTTTTATATTGCGGGGTCATGCAATCTGGGTTCGCACTTATGTATAATGTGTAACCTGCGATTGCCGGAAGGGTTTAATTGTCCAACACAACAAACAGTGTGTTGTACTTGATTGTGGTGGAAACTTACAAAATATTATCAGAGAAGTCAGAAATAGTCTTACGCCCAATTTATCTTTCGGACGCACTTCGCTGCATCCCATCAAACGCATACTGAAGTCTGTGGGTTTGTATAGTGAATTTCAGTGGGCATTGTGCAGCCAAACAGAAAACTCAACAACCATTCACAGGCACACATATATCCACATCATTTACCAGAATAATCAGGTACTGGCGAACTAGTTTTTCTATATGCAGAGGGGAATCTTCCATCTGACGTCTCCGCAAATCGAAGGAGTCTTCGACTTTTGTCGCGTAACATACCTAAAAGACTTTCTCCAGGTTCACTTAAGGTCGACATGTTAAAAAATGGTGAGCGGTCTACGACGCCGGTTCCTTGTGACTTGTCATATTTTGACTTGTCTCTGGCATTGTGGTATCCGTGAACGTTTTGCGAACCCAAATTGAAATGTGTTCGGTGGTTCGATTGCCTAATTGCCGCCCCGTTCTGTCTATGTAAGTGGCATCGCACTCATACGATAATTTATAGACGATGTGAGATTTAGCTTTGAGCGGTAGTGGTGTTTTCAAAGGTGGTGTTGGGATTCGGGTAGTTGCGAACAGCATGATCAGTTGGGCTGCATAGAACCTGCGCCTCATAGTCGCCGTGAGACAGGTTTTCAACGGAGTTATGATAACATCACGCTTGTAAGACAGATGAAAGTAGACATTTAGTTTGGATGCTGTTGAAGCCATTGCGACATCAAATTCTTGCTAGCTGAATTTCTCCACAAATGTTAATGGATAGCCACTTTATTTGAGCATGGTTCTCCAGAGTGACATCTTTTGGACCACTGTTTCTGTCAGACAGATTCATTTTGAACGAAAGAACAAAGTTCTCACCAGACTCCGCTTGTACTGGATGGGCGAAGAACTGGGAAAGTTCAGGTACTGTCCAGTCCAAGTTTGTTTGCGGTAGACAAAGCGCAATACCGTGCTGTTGATCTGGCGCCTCATAAGAGTATCCAACAACGTCAGGGTTTCATTCTCCATGTGTTCAATGGTGAGGTTAATTTTGTAATTCGGCTTGTTCATTGAGTCTAATGTATTCGGCCATCTCTCTGATTTTCGTAATTATCAAAATATTATTAACTTAACGCCGATGGAATTGAACCTGAATGATAGCAGCATCTGTTTTCTGCTCCAAGATGGTAACGAAAATACCGGCTGGTAGCGGACCGAATGGACTGATCATAGTAATAACATCGATTTGTGTATACCCGATTCCCTGGAAATAGAAATTTACGTTTGCTGTGCGTTATAGAAGAAGACGTTCTAGCTCAGACGTATGCAATCCTGTGTTCAACTGATGTGAGTCCATATACAAACAAATTTTATTGAACGTCTGCATCAGAGAAACTAAGAAGCTCCGTTCTAAATTTTGCCAAAGTCCAAATCATTGAGTAACTCGAACAGTTCAAGACTATTCCTTACGAGTTTCCCGGCGACTGACTGTTTCATGGGCTGGAGAAGTTGGACCAGAAACAGTGCCAACTTGTCTTACGGTGAACTGGACATGAATTGTATTGCCCTCGGTGCTACACCAAAAGCGTGCAGTTTGAGGCAAATCATACGGCTGAGAAGCGTATGATACTCTAAGTGTTACAGAATTAGTCGGTAATTAAACGTTGAATTCTCCCTTCATCAGTGCTTTTACTTCACTGTTAACGCGTCGTTCACGTTCGATAACACTGTCTGCGGGGTTGACCCGACGAAATTTGATTGTGCCTTTAAATAGTGGCTGAATCAGTGAAACACATTCAACCTTGTTTCTGATAACAACGCCGTAGCCTTTGTCTGGTTGTAGGACTATCAGATTTTCATTGGGCCTTAGCTCAGAAAAGGCGTCAGTATGTTTTGGAGCTAAGACTGTGTTCTGTTAGGAGGATGTAACTCTGTATCGTTGCTCGAGGTTAACTAACCTGGCTTTAACCCAACTGCGAGCGTCCACCGACGCTGAGCTGAGCCGTGAAAAGTGGTCGGTCGTGAGCTCATACTGGCCTGTGACTCGATGCTATTGTTTTACTTTGGGGATATACAGAAGTTAAGACCACAAGATACGGCTTCCAACTAGGTGATGGTGGGCTACACTAGCGATAGGTTTGTCAAATACCTGGCCAGGTTTTCCGGAAATACTGAGTTTTTCTAATTACGCCTCAATAGACTGATTCTCATCTGCTTAATTTTTTCACTTCAAAAGTTGATTAACTTAGTACTGCAGATGAGGCTGGGTTTTTCAAAAATCCATCCCTTGAAACTGTAGAGTCGGGTTAGCTTGTTCAGTTTAACCTTGGTGCTATTCTTGCGGCACATCATCAGACGACGTAATTTGGAAACCCTGGATCGAATATTGTCGTACTGAATACGTTTGTAATAATACAACGGAGTGTAACTCAATTAGAGTTATTAACTATAGAATGGTGACCAAACACGTTGGGTGGCGACTTTGTATTTTAACTTCACGATAACATCAAACCGCTTCACCATGGATGTCGGAAGCTGTTTTTAGAAAAGTAAAACAACTTTCTCCCTTAACAACTTCAAGCAGAAAACTAAGAAACAGTTTTTGCACAATATGTCTCTCGAACAGCTTCTGTTGCAGTCAACTTCAACACAAATTATTTATTTCTGCACGGCTGATGCTAAGTTTCAACAGCTTGTCATTAGCAAATAGTCAAATTATAAAAATATAATAAATCACTGTGGTACGCATCTTCCTGGGAGCCTGCTGAATGTTACGTAAATTTCTGTTATGCGTTCCAGTAAATGTTTAGGCGCATGCGCATAGGTTTTTGAAAATCTTCGTTTTGGACAACAAGACGTTTGGTTCCCTTCACACGGTTCAGCAACTTGGAAAGCACAAATTTTTGTAATGACAAAATCAAATTTATCTTATTCACTCAAGCTGTGACAGATCGTCTCGTTGGTCCTTTGTTACTAAACAGCAAGTAGAAGCATATGAGCTAAGTTTGACTGGCCCCTGTTTAAAGAGATCTGAAGAGAAATGTCTTCGTTTAAGAGGCCTTCGCAAGGTACAAAATATTTTGTCATAGTATAGATCACCCTATAAATAATTATCTCAACCATAGAGGCAGAACGTTTTGGTGCCTAAGATGGGTCCAATCATTTACACAATGAAATGATGTGGCTAAACCGTTGTCCTGAAATCAGTTTGTTTGCGTACTAACTTCAGATTATTAAATCACATAGCTCAAGCTGTAGGCAAGCTTTGCTCTGTCAAGTTAACATTCTGACCAGACTGAGCTAAGAAACCAAGTCTGCTAATTAATCTTCTGACTGCACCGACTAACGTCCGTCAACTGAAGGTCGAGACATGTGAGTAATGTCCGACATGTCTGACTTCTTTTAAATGTGAATGTCTAGCGGTCAGTATAAACTTCATCCACGAGTCTGAATCCATGGAGATGTTGACTGGAGTGACAAAGTTGCAGTATGATTTAGAGATCTTTTCATTAGAATACATAAACAAACAAATCACGTTCATTTACACATTTTCACTCCATAAAGTAATGAGCTAATTCCACAGCGTCCTCCACACTATAACCATTCTCTATATATACTGTCGTTTCAAATCTGATCTCAGGTCTTTTTGAGAGAGTGATGAAACAGTACTGTTCTGCTGGCTGAATTTTCATCAGTAAGAACTAATGTTATCCACCCCTCGTTTTAAGGTTTACATCTTGGAAGCATTTCGGTCTAGCTTTTATTAGTCTGTTGCCAGACCGTAAGATTTTAGTGATCCAAAGTAGAACCATTTACCTTAATCATTATTCTTATATACCTTCACATGATGTTTCCGTTCATTGTAGGAAAGTTGTATAAAAGCCGCTGCGATTTGCAGGCAAGAATCGCCGGAATGTATTTTTCCCTTCCAAGACTTATAGTTACTGTTATTTTCAACTTTCTTCCTCGTCTTTTTCTGCATAGTCCCTTATGTTTGGGGTACCAAGAATGGTCTGGAGGATCACCTTGGTGTCAATCATGTTCACAAGAATATTTCGACAGATGTGACAAAGTAAACTATTTCCGCTGCTGAGTACGCGCAAAGATCGAATTTCATGCGTTCGAAAGCTCTTCCCTCTCAAAGGAAACAGCCCCTTGGTAGAAACATTTTTCCCGGTCTGTGACGTATTTCTTGTCAAGTGACTGATGTAAATGAGGAGCGCGCGTACGGTTGGGTCCAGTTTACGGGTTTAATTTGACCGTCTCCTGTTTAAAAAGTGCCTCTATTTCCAAGTGTGCTATTAAACAGCTACATGCCAATGAAATAGAACAGGCAATGAAACTTACGATCAACTACCAACATCATGAAATACTTTTGTCTTTCTTCACATCATTTGTATGAGCCTGACACAACAACCGCGTTGTCGTGTCATTCTAAATATGCATCATTTCTGTTTAAGCATAGACAAACATTTCCCTAAAATCAAACTATTATTTCCTCTAATCCATGTCTAGATGTAAAATTATTAAAATTATTTCACGTGCGTGTTCACGTAGATAAAATAGCTTGCTCCTCCAAGTCTTCATTTAACCTGTCAAAACAAAGTGTACTTCTACAAATTTATCTCTCCTCTCCGAAACCAACAGATATTTACTTGATTCGTCTAGTTTAATTGAATTAAACCATTACGGACATCGAGTAAATGTAACCTGGAAATTTGGAGAAAGACTGACAGTAATCTATTAAATCTACCGGATTGATCTGATTGTGTTTCGATAAAAAAATGGTTCACGCTCATATCTTCGTGGCAATTACAGTCGGGTTGCGTGTTTGTCAACGTTCAACAGATCAAGAAATTTTGTCCACTTTTAAGTGACCCACCATTTTCCCATTAAATTTCACAAAACACTACAAACTAATCGCTAGCGCTGGTGTCTGCATCAATTTGTTATCTGAAAACATCTCCATATATTGATTGGCACGGATGATTCTCCTCACAAAGACACAAATGGCAATGGCAAATTCCACCGATCATATTTTTTTCTTTGCAAACAGTCATTTTAATCACAATGTTGCTCCATTCCACAGTTTGCAAACGATGTTAGGTCATTCTAATGAGCTCTTCAACGTGTGAGGTAAAGTTGCATTAACCCGTCACAGTGCCTCAGGGTCGGCTCTGCGTGAACTTCATTCAGATGAGCTAAATAGGTCACTTTCTCAGAAGTAGACTACCAGCATAAATTTAACCATTTGTGCTAAAGAGATATCGGTCTGGTTGGAAATTTCGATGTGATAAATCACTAAGAGAGTTGTCTTCAGAGGAAACGATTTATTCCACTACAAATGTTTCATGAAGGTGGCTCATAAAAATATTGTGATTTTTCGAACCAACAGCAGGCCGTTCATACCATTCAATTATTCATATAGATTGAACATCACCCACAATTGATCGCAGCTGTCGCATTCTCATAGACTTTCCAGTCGGCCCATTTCGAAAAGAAGCACTAGACTCGAGTTTCGCTCTCATTAGAGCTCGTCAGTAGTGCATATCAAACTGAATGTCCGTGGTTCAAGTCCCGGCAGTGG